>MU226254.1:1255745-1272750 GCA_018584345.1 Thuja plicata
CTTTCATCATCTCTTCAAGGTGGATTTCAAGCATACAATCATGGAGGTTTATGGTTTCTATTGAGTCCAAACTTTCATACTTACATACTTGCTACATTTGAATTACAATTGCATATCTATTTAATATTATAGCTTCATTATTAGATTCAATTCTACTACTTGCTAGCATTCTATACTTTATTGATTTCAAGGTTAATTTTTAAATTGGGGTTTGACTAAGGCAAACCCCTCCCCCCCAACAAACAAACCTCTTTTTCTTGCAGGTATAGGTTCGGGACTGCGGATTTAATGTTTCATGTTTTCAATTATTAAGTAACTTGCCAATGAGTTACCCTAGTAGCCACTTAGAGCCCCAACCCAATTGTAAGCCATTTCCCCTCTATACACTCAATTAGCCTACCTAGGCTCATAACAAAATCATGAAGGTATATCATAAAAAACAACAATGCTTCCTGCACATACAGGAACTCACTGGTTCTCAATTAACCATAACAAATAAAATAATCTCACAAGATCACATAAGATAGTTTGGACAAACCAGGTTGGGTATAAGGAAACGAGACCAAAACAACATCATAGGAACATGCACTGAAACTCACACAAGACACCATGAAGAATCAAATCCTAAAACTTTTGGCTTTACATCCTAAAAGTTAGCTATTCCTGACAGATACCCAAAAATGATAAAGTTTCATAAAAGGAAAGAATACACAATTCATTTCAATAGTCACCCAAGACACATCATGGCATGATAACATAACTCCGAAAAGAACTAATAAGAAAATAGAGATAAAAAAATTTATAATAGCATTATGCAAATTTGTTTATCTTATAAAATTACTAACAAGCTATAATTAATTTCCAAGAAAAAGAACATAAAACCCCTATAACTCAATATCCAGGGGAAATGCACAGTAATATGCCTATAGATTAATTTATAAAAAATCTACACATAAATTAATCTATCCCATAATTACTAAAATTCGAATATAATTACAATAAGCATGAAAATATAAATATAATTATATTGTTAATAGATATTAATATTCAAAATATTAATACTATTTAATAATTAAATAAAACCATATGCTAAAAAACCATTTACAAATAAAATAATGTAATATGATTAATAACACTTTATATTTATATTCATGTAACTAGCATTTAATAAGGGTTATATTAATTTAAAACTAACACATAAAAATATCAAATAACATATTAAATAACATCTAACAAAAGTAAACTAATATTAAATAAAATTTAATAAAAAAATAAAGCTAAAACTATTTAAAAAAAAAAAACTAAATTTAATAAAAGTAAAAAGCAGAGGGGGTGTGGGCCCCACGGTGCACGAGGAAACCCGCAGGCCCCTGTAGGTTCTGTAGTACACGCAGGCCCTCGGGTGGTGGCCGGGGGAAGTTATGGCCCCCGCCACCTATAAACTTGCTTTAATTTTTTTTTTTAAATTTTCTTTAAACCACGCTTTATTTTTAATTTCTTTTTCTTTATTTTTAAATTTAATTTAATTTTAACATGCATTCAAAAAAATAAATATTTTTTTTTTATATATATTTTCTTCACACCAGTCTGTCTTTCCAGCAAGCACCCACTTTTTTTTTTAATTAACAAGAATTATGATCTTACTCTCTTTAAACCAAGGATGTATTATCTAACCAAGATATTGATTTTTAAAGAAATAGATCATTAGCTCCCAATAAGGAATAAGACATGTTTTTTTTTTTTAACTATGAAATTAATTAAAAAAAGGGGCAAGAATAATAAATTTAATATTAATCTATTCCAAAGAGACTTTTCTTCACCCTTAAGAATGCAAATAACTCTATTGTTCTGTTTCCATAAAGATCTGAACCCGACTTTGACAAGAACCTAGTGAGGGTATAATTCATTCTTTCCAAGGTAAAGCTTCTACATATCTGAAGGTTTAGTCCAATTTTTTAACAACAATCACAATTTTCTCACAAAAGAAGACATTTCCCACAGATCTAAAACCCTAAGGCCAATATTTGAAAACTAAAACATTCCAAATGAAAACCCTGATACCCATATACAACCAAAGCATTTTAAATGAAACCATTATGCCCAAAACACAGATCTGGCATGCAATCATGAAGGAAAAACCACACAATTGATTCAATAACATATTCTTCCAATTTTAATCAATAAAATCACATAATAGAAAACAAGGATGATTCAAACAAAGGGTCCTAGCATTCCAGATGCATAAAAGACAAGGATCTGGAAGCTACAATTATCAAGATCAAGATCCTACCTTAGTAACTGATGAGAGGAAACAAATCCAAATCCAATGTAATCAAGAATCTAAAAATGCTCCTAATCTTTCCACAAATCTCTAATCACCTAATTTCTCCTTCTCCTTGATTGAACAACCTCCAAATGTCTTTCAATCCAAGGATATAGAAAACCAGGCAACTAGGTTTTCAAAAAGTGAAACCCTAATGAAATATTAATTATCTAATTAAAAATTAAAAGAAATGATTTATTTTCAATTTTCACTTAAAGTAATGCACAACTCAACTTTATAATATGAAAACAAAGTCATAATTGAAAATGCATGAGAATATTTCTATTAAATAAATCAATTAATCATGCAACTTAAAGTATTACTTAATAATTCAACTTTGCACAATTAATTACAATAATTGAATTTGATATTTATTAAATCTCAATTATCTAAATCAAGACTTAATAATTAAATCAATTAATTAAATATAGACATTTAATTAATACTTAATTATTAAATAGCCATATATTTAATATATCAATGTTTTAACCTTATCATAGGTGCAATTATTAATATTAGTATTTACCATAAATATTCGTTAAATAAAACAAGCCAAAAGAATCATTAAATCAATTGAAAACCATCTAAATAGAAAAAAATAAAATAGACAAACAACTGAAACAGACACACAAGCACACTCAGAAAGGCTCACGAATCCACGTCACTAGACGGATTCAGATAGGATAGTAAATCAGATTCTTGTCCAGTTCTAGGATAAAATAAGGGTTTAGGGTAGGATTTAGGCCTAAATATTATCTCCCCTCTCTTACCATTGAGATATTGTGATATGGCACGCTCACTCCTGCCAATTCAAGGAAGACATAGCCCGATACCTACAAACCTGTCATCAAAATGATGAACATACATGAATATAATATAAAAAACCAATGGTTGAGACTAGTTTATTGTGTGGATCTTATCAAAGAAAGTAACTACGAATCTGTCCCTTACCATACCAAACACACCAAATAGAAAATTAAAACATACAAATGATCCATGGACATACAGATATAGGGTCAGTATTGTTAGAAAACCATAAACAAAATAATATCATAACATATACATAACCATCGTGAAATATCCATAATCACATGCAAATAGATCATATAATCCAACTAAACAATGGATCAATAACATAATGAAATATAATACATGAATATCCTGAAACCAACTGAAATAACCAACACATATATGAAAAGGTCTAAAAGAGTTCAACAACTGAAATTAAAAAGAAAACTAAGGGGTGGGTATTACATCCACCTCCCCTAAAGTTAGGCTTACTCCTGGAAGCATATAACAAAGATAGAGATATGAATCTCTCAACACAAATCATCCTACCGAGTCCCAAAAGACTCAATGTGCAGATCTCATAGGAGCCTTCCCAGGTCTCTAATTCAAACACTGAGGATCATTCCCTACTGTAAGAATAAAGAAACTAGCTGCTGGTCCTATACTCGAAATCCAACTCATAGGAGCATGATACATAGCTGGAGGGAGATAAAAGGTTGCATACGCTCCATGAGATCTACCAACATTCCCAACTATAGGTTCAGAAGCTACTGGCCTCTGTCTTGAAAACTACGCTGCATGCTGGGGACGATTGACTGCAATATGACCAAACAACCCACATGAAAAACAATCTCCTCTACTACCACCTCCTCTAACTAAAAGTGCACTAGACTGTTGAAAACTACCCCTACTAACATTCTGATGCACACTCTATGCTGGTTGGACAATCTGATTATGCTTGTTGTGCTAAATATTATGAAAAATCCTAATCTGAGAACCACCACTAAAAGTAGGAGGAATGAATCCTCCCTACTGTTGGGATTGATTACCTTTTGGAAAGGTAGGACCCATAGAATTCCCAACTCTTTGAGAATGATTACCTCTGTAACCAAAAGTAGGTCCAATAGAATGCACTCCCAACTAACCACCATGGCCCAAAGCTAGATTCACCTCTGTAAGAGTAGCTTTAATGACCACTTCGTTGAGGGTCGTAGGCTCAAAGACCCTAACTTCCCCAATGATGCATTCATTAAGCCAAATGATGAATCATAAGGGTTGAATCATATCCATAACCTGCATACTACTTGAGCTTGAAGAATCAACACTCATATTCTTCCACTGGCAAGGTCAACTATCTCAAGTTATGGAACTTGTCCGCTTGCTGTTGCCTCCACTGATCTAAGAGGAAGCGATCTCATAAGTTCTCAAGGAAAAAATCCCATGTAACTATATCCACGTGGATCCCTAACTTCTCATCTTCAATATTCCACCACACTGCTGAAAAATCAGAGAGTTGCATCACCACATACCTAGCCTTAGTATTGATACTAAAGGGGTGCATGGAAAAACTCCTCTTCAAGGCAATAAGCCATGTCTCTGACTCAGACCCTGATCCTTTCCCATCAAAGGGAGTGGGTCATACTCTCATAAATCCCTCATGTGGTTTGTTGACACAACATCAGGATTAATTGTGATGGTCCTCCTCGGAGGGCTCCTAGATCTCACCCTCACCCTCTGATCTAATTGAGAATAATGAGAAACATCCTTCTCCAATATACCCTGATCAAGACCAAGATGATTCAAGATAATCTTCAATAGCTTCCTAATGTATGGCTCTCCAGACCCAGCCTGATGCTCATCCCTTTGCTCATCTCTACTATGCTGATGAGCACTTTCTTGACTGACACTCATGAAAGGAATGTAATCCCTACCCCTTCCATGGACACCAAATGAACCTCTACCATGACCTCTATCAGTTCTAGTCTCAGGAATGATTCCTGAAGCATCCAGAGAACCAAACAATAACTCAAAACCAAAACCAAATAACATCAAAAAAAGAAAATAATCGCAAAGTAATAGTTTTAAATATATCAGAGTTTTATGTCTATGTTTGTTTCAATTTTTAAATCAAAAGATGACTAATGTGCATACAAATTTCCTAGAGCTCCCAGTTTAGAAATGTGTTCTCTGATACCAAGTTTAATTCCCCACCAGGGAACCCAGGAGAACTAACCTTAACATGACACTAAGTTAACTGGATAATTTTTTAAAAAATGTTTACAAACAATAATGATAACAATGCGGAAGCTACACAATGAAGTACATGATATACACATAAGTACAACTCAACAAAGATAATAATTCTTGAGGGTTACTTGATGTAGAATTACTTAAGAAAAATAATCTACAAAGAACAACTATAAAGAACTAACATAAAAGATATATCAACTGAATCCAATAATATACATCTCATATAATAAGACCACATATACAACTGATACCCAAGGTATACATACATGCATCAGCATCCACTATAAAAGTCGCAGGGTATGTAATAAAATATAACAATAGAGTACAATACAACCTCTGAAAGGATGTTAACCAATATACACATATGGTACAAATATACAACTCATGAAACTGAACCAATCTCTAGAAGAATAGGAAGATAGAACTGCAGCAAGGATCATCCAAGCATGAAGAAGAACCATTGGATCTCAATGGTAATAAAAATAACTACCACCCAACCGTGTGGAACCAAAGGTCCACTCCCATCATGGTGAGGAGATAATAATAGGCCCACTCATATAGGTATAAAACAAGAAGGAAAAAAAAAAGGTATACAAGACATCATAAAGAAATGTATTGGAAGATCCTAGAAGCTCGCTAACACACAATAACGAATCTACACAATACCAGAGGTAACGGACACACATAGAATAACCTAATTTGTATATAGGTAAGTGTCATCATATAAGTCTACCCTTGAGTTACCCTAGTAGTCCTTCCTGGACCCTAGCCTCCAAGTGACTCTATGTGGCTCAGTAATCCTTTCATGAAGACAAGGATCCTAACTCCCATCCTAGTCTGTAATAAAACTAAGGCATGGGTAGAAACTCAAACATCTTATTAGTTTATTTTAAAACCCCTTTAATGTTTCATGTTTTCACTTATTATGTAACTTTGCAATGAGTTATCCTAGTAGCCACTTAGATCCACGACTCCCATTGCAAGCCACTTCCCCTCTATACACTCATTTAACCTACATAGGCTCATAACAAAATCATGACAGTATATCATAAAACACAAGACTACTTCCTGCCCATATAGGAACTCACTGGTTCTCAATTAACCATAACAACTAAAATAATCTCACAAGATCATGTAATATAGTTTGGACAAACCATGTTGGGTATAAGGAATCGAGACCAAAACAACATCATAGGAACATGCACTGAAACTCGCACAAGACACAATGAAGAACCAAATCCCAAAACCTCTGGTTTTACATCCTAAAAGTCAGCTATTCCCAACATGTACCCAAAAATGATAAAGTTTCATAAAAGGAAATAATACACAATTCATTTCAATAGTCACCTAGGACACATCATGTCATGATAACATAACTCTAGAAAGAAATAATTAGAACATAGAGATTAAAAAATTTATAATAGCATTATGCAAATTCGTTTATCTTATAAAATTACTAACAAACTATAATTAATTTCCAAGAAAAAAAACATAAAACCCCTATAACTCAATATCCAAGGGAAATGCACAGTAATACACCTATAGATTAATTTATAAAAAAATCTACACATAAATTAATCTATCCAATAATTACTAAAATTTGAATATAATTACAATAAGCATGAAAATACAAATATAATATTATTGTTAATAGATATTAATATTCAAAATATTAATACTATTTAATAATTAAATAAATCCATATGTTAAAAAAAATCATTTACAATAAATAAACAAATATGATTAATAACACTTTATATTTATAAGTCAACATATTAAAAATTACGATTGGAAAATGGCTCTGCACTGCTGGATTCATTCTGCCCTGCAATCGACAAAATCTGTGACCTATTCTGCTCGGAAATCAACAAAACAACCAACCTCCAATTATTTTAGCAAAACAAAATATGCAGCAACTTGGGCTCTTCCTATCTTGAATCAATTCAATGTACTTTCTTCGGTTGATCCCTCTTCGGCTCTGATTTTTGATACCCTATATCTCCAGCGCAAGCTTTTTTGAAAGACCAAATATGGAACGACTGGTATTTCCATTCACAATTATGATCCTCCTTATCATGATGTTTTTCAACAACCTTCGGATATCGCCAACATGAAACAATTACCTACCGACTCAGATTGGATCAAAGTTACAAAGCAAAGAGGTCAGTCTAGATCTAAACTTGCAGAATTCTCTTCTCGCATTCCCAATTCCGCGATGAAGTTGGTGTATATCTCTCCTCACCGTAAAAACAAGTTCTCTTCTGGTGGAAATACAAACAATGATCTAGATACCAATTCCCATCAGATAAACAAAAATAATAAGATTTCTAACCTAGGCGCTTAGATTGCCCTCGGTTGGGGTTCGCTAAAGAATCATGCAATTGGGAATACCAATTATTACAGGATTAATTCAACTACATCGAAGGGCCCTTCTACATTTGGGAAATCAAAATTCAATCCAAAGGCCAGCAAAACTCTGAGTGAGATGGGAAAAATTGCTAAACACATGAATAATGCAAAGGTCTGCATAATTAGCAACGCCACAACCGAATGTTGATGGCAGGAATGTCAAGATTTTGGTATTTTTGCATTTTGGAATGGACCTAACAATGATGGGTCTCATTTGGGAGAATGGATGAAGTCATTCAGTTGGAACCAGGTAAGTCTATTATCCATCTCTTCGCAATTAGTTTATATCCACTGTAAAAACAAAATAGCAAAAAATGATCTACTTTCTGCTCAATTCTATTTTTTCAAAGGACACTCGGTTAACTTTATCCATTGGAGACCAAATTTCAATGAAAATCAAGCTAGGAACTTGAATTTCCCTATATGGTTGTCCCTTAAAAACCTTCCTATAAAAATTTTACATTCCAAAATCATAGAAAAAATTGGGGCTGCCCTTGGAGATTTTTTAAGTATGGATTTGGATCAGAATAACAAGAAAGAAGTCCATCTTCTGATTAGACTTAAAAATGACTTTGAGGCTGAGGACTGTATTAGAATCATCACCAATAGATCCTACTATGACATTAATTTCTCATGTTTTAATGGTTTTTCTAAGAACATCACCTTAATTAATAGAGGAATGCAAGCAGAAATATATGGACCAGTATATACATCAGTCCCAGAAAATTCTGATTTAGATATTTTTTTTGCTAACTTGATGCAAACAATAGATAAGAAGGAATTTAATCCAAATTTAAATCAAAGAGATGATCCCGACCCTTCCCAACCTTCCCCTCGCAACACAGTTCCACTAATCAGTATGGAAGATAAGGAAGAGGGTGAAATTGTTGAAAATCTAGGTAATCAGCTGCAAATTAATATTTTTCCCCCCACTATGGAAATGGGGATAGTGGTTGGGTTGCAATAGGATTACAATCCGAAGGTATTAGATGAAACTTACTTAGCAACAGAAGATCAAATATTATCCCAACATTGTGAACAATGTAATGCCAATAGAGTACACCTTATAGATATAAAAGAGAAGTTAGAAATGCATGGACAAATCATTAATGAATTAACTGCGATACATGATGAAATTAGAAATTAACTTATAGTTTGGGAAGAAATTCACATTGAATCTCTAGATGGAAAATCTTCATCGGACTCCCTAGCTACCAACTGCATCAATCCTCCAGCTATGATTGGTCTCTCTCTTGCTGTCAATAATTCTCAGCATCCAGTGCAAATACCCCCTCTCAACTCAGTATATCCCAATACTAGGACATCCCCTCGATCCAATCAGAATTCCCACCTAAACAACATGTTATCCCCTGTCAAGGTACCTAAAGAAAAAATGGATGGCAACAGGGCAACACCCCACGCATTGGTTTTGGATTGGGTGGCTGGTTCTCCTATAACAAAGGTAAGTATCTCCCCTTCTGAATTCACCCTCCTGATTGTGGAGTCCAGTACCAAACATTTAAAACATCAGGTCACAGACTCAAATTGTATTCCCCTGACCCAACAAAAAGAAAATCATTTAAAATTATGGCAGACTCCAAAGAATGGCAAACAAGTATTCAATGATACAATATGGTTCCCAACTGGGTAGGAATCTATCACGCCCTCAACATCTTAAAATACCTATAGAGATAAAAAATATTTTTAATCTGGGGACCTCTGTTGTCTCAGACTATTTGGAACATGATCTAGATCAGTGCGGGAATAATTTGGTTTTCAAGAACCAGAGGAGTGGGTTAATAACCAAGAGTGTGATAGAGAAAGGAAATGCAGAGAAGAAGTGGAAAACCTTATGGGCCTCTCTCCGGGGCCCAATCAACTTTTTATCAGTAAGGCTATTATGGAAGAAATAAGTATAGAGGAAGAAGAAAGAGTGGATGATGAGATTTCTGGGTGTATTGCCAATGCCTCTAACTTTTAGGATAAACTTGGCATAAAGGCTAACCTAAAAGGGATCGATCAACCCAAATGTGGTAAAACCAGCAAGAAAAGGGGTAGAAAGAGTCATGCAGAACTCAGGTCAACAATTGGAAAAGAAGAAAACCAAACCAAAATTAGTGATATGATGAATATTGGGAAGGGGAAGGTCCTTCCCATAGAAACATGAAGATAAAATAATGGAATGTTAGGGGTCTTAATGCCCCTAACAAGAAGCACAACCTTAAGCGCAATTTAACCCTTTTTGGGTCAGAAATAAAATTACTACAGGAAACAAAGCTTAATAAGGAGGAAGGGGAAAATGTTAAAAAGAAATTAGGTGTCTGGCAGTGTGAATTCACTGATTCATTGGGTGTATCTAGAGGATTAGGAATCATTTGGGACGCCAGGAAAGTGAATTTTTCTATACTCATGACCAATACAAACTGGATGGTAGGACTGGTCAAGAGTTTTAGGAATGACATGCAATTCATCATCATCAATGTGTATGGACCTACATCCACAATGGGTAAAATTTCTATTTGGACTGAAATTAGAAATTATATGAACTTGGACCCTCAAATAGACATAATAATAGGAGGGGATTTTAACGCTATCCAATCTATCTGGTAAAAACTGGTGGAATACAAACTGAATCACAAGCTACTATTGATTTTAAACAATGGATATTGAAAGACTCTCTCATGCATATTCCAACATCTAATGGATTATACACATGGAATAACAAAAGGAAAGGCTTTTCTTATATTGCAGAGAGACTAGATAGTTTTATTTTTAGAAATAGTAATCGCCTAATAGATATGTCCATATCATGTACAATCTTACCTTTCACTGGGTCAGATCATTACCCCATTCAAATCAAAATCAAAGAACAACAAAAACCACTCAGATGCCCATTTAAGTGTGAAATATGTGGTTCCTAGATGATAGTTTTGCATGTCAAATTGAACAATGGTGGAAAGAAGAGACCTGTGAAGGTTCAAATTTTTTTTTTTTATGGCAAAATTAAAAATAATTAAAGAAAAAATAATAAAATGGAATATTAAAATAAAAACATATTTAAAGAAAAATTAGCAAACGAGGAAGAGATTAAGGATTTAAACATTAAAATTATAGAAAATGGCATGAGGGATGAAGAATACAATAAAGAAAAAGAACTTTTGAACAAACAAGAAAGTATTCTCCTTAAAGAAGAAATATACTGGAAACAAAAATCAAGAGAGAATTAGTTAAAAGGAGATAGAAACACTAAATTCTTTCATTCTAGTACTCTTAATAGGTGCAACATTAACAAAATTATGAGAATTCATGATGAAACAGGGTTAGACCTCGAGTGTCCAAACTGAATTGCCGAAACCTTTATCAATTATTATACAGATATTTTAAATAATAATGAATTTTTGAACTTAGGGGCTCAAAACACCATGCTTGATGCAATCCTAATAATTCTTACTAATGATGATAATAGGTACCTTAATAAAAGATTCTCTATGGAAGAAATCAGGGATGCCCTCTTCTCACTCAACCCGGATAAATCCCCCGATCCAGATGGTTTTCAGGTCTTCTTCTTCCAAAAATGCTGGGACACTATAGGGGAAGAATTATGGGAAGCAATTGAAGCTACTAGGAACTCTGGAACCCTCCTAATAGAAATTAAAAATACCTTCTTAGCTCTCATACCATAAAAACATGAATCAATCTCACCCAGTGACTTTAGACCCATCACATTATGCAACACCATATACAAGATTTTATCCAAAGCCTTAGCAAATAGACTAAAAAGGATTATACACAAAATGATATCTGAAGAGAAGACTGGTTTTTGTTCCAAACTGATCAATATATGATGGAATTATAATAATAAAAGAGTTAATACATTCAACTCAAATTAATAAAGATCCATGTATGCTGATGAAACTTGATATACGTAAAGCATATGACAAAGTAGATTGGAGATTCTTATGTAAAATGATGAGGGCCTTTGGGTTCTCTAAAGCATGGGTAAATCTAATATTCAATTACATATCAACTTCCAAATTTTCAATATTAGTAAACGGAACTCCAAAAGGTTATTTTAACTCTTCCAGAGGTATCAGACAAGGGGATCCTATCTCTCCCTATCTATACATAATTATGGCTGAGGCTTTTGGTCGTGCTATCAAACGTGCCTAGTCAGAAGGCCTCATAAAGGGAGTTAAAGTAACTGATGAGGTTGAATGTGTCTCACATCAAAAGTATGTTGACGACACTATCCTCCCAGGAGTCTCATCTATATCTGAAGCATCCCAATTTAAAAATATCATCAATACATACTCAAAAAAATCCGGCCAGGAAGTGAATACGAAGAAGTCTGAAATATTTTTCTTAAATACCTCACCTATCCTAGAGAGAAATATTTTCAACCTTATGGGATATAGAAAAGGTGTGTTTCCCTGTAAATACCCAGGCATTCATCTAGAAAAAGGCCAAAGAGAGGTAGAAACTTGGAGGAACATGATCTCTAGACTGGACTCTAAACTGGATAGCTGGAAAGGAAAGTATCTCAATAAAGAAGGAAGAGCTACTTTGATCAGAATAGTCTTATCCGCCATCCCTAATTTTCAGATGTCTTGTATTCCCTTACCCTTAGGGGTTGGAAAAAAATTAAATAAAAAATTCAAGACTTTCTTTTGGAAAGGCACAGACAATAAAAACAAAGTTGCACTGATTAAATGGGACCAGATATGCCTTCCAAAAGAATTTGGTGGCGTGGGTATAAAAAATTTAGTATCGAAAAGCAAAGCCTTAGGAGCTAAATTAGTATGGAGAATGTTTCTAGAAAACAATAGTAAATGGGACAAGATATTATACCACAAATACCTTACCAATTCTACCCCAATTACTCTCTTCTGAACAAGTGACTCACCTAAAGGATCAAAAATCTAGAACTTTATGATGCAAAACATAGAATTAATTGCCAAAAACCTGACCTGGGACATTGGAAATGGACATGAGGCTCTCTTTTGGGAAGACTCATGGGATGGCCTTCCCCCCTAGATACTGAAAATCTTTCAGACAATATTAAAAATACTCTTACACAATGCTGGGGGATTCACGTCAAGGATTACATTGAGGAAACACACAATGGTTGTCAATGGAAGAACCTGACATACACCACACTGTCTCAAGATGAAAGAGAAGCTTTTGGAAAATTTCTATAATCTAGGAAACCTTACCACAAAGCCAGACTGGATAGATTAATTTGGGGTGCATCCAAAGATGGGAAGTATAGTGTCAAAAAAGGATATGAGAAAATTATAAACTCTCAAGAATGGAATGGAGTTGATATAGCTCTTAATTTATGTTGGGATGCTGCTTGTATCCCCAAGGCTGGGACTTTCCTTTGGGCCACATTACAAGAAAGAATTTTAACCTCAGACAGATTTACCAGATTAGGATTTGAAGGCCCATCAAGGTGTGTTCTATGCAAATCTGCCTCTGAAACTACTAAGCATTTATTATTTGACTGCCCTTTTACAAATTACAGTTGGAAGTGGCTCTCCAATAAATTCAACTAGGCCACTTCTTTTAATAATAACATTGGGATCTTTTTTTGAGAGTGGCCTCAAGAGGATTCCAAAGTTTATAGAAAGATGTGGAGGATCGCCCCTTCCATTTCGGTTTGGGAAATTTGGAAAGAACGAAATAGAAGGATATTCATGGAAACTAGCATGAAGAGATAATCCTTGCTTATCAAAATAGAAGCAGGTATCATAGAAGTCACGAACAACCATCTAAGAAATACCCATAAAGAAGAAGGTTCTTTCACAGACTGGGATGCAGATATGAAAAAGAGTTGGAAAGGACTAATCAACCCTCAACTTAGATATTTTAAAACTAACAATTTAGCTAGAACCCTGTGTATATGAAAACCCCCTCCACACAGATGGATGAAACTAAATTTTGATGGAGCATCAAGAGGAAACCTAGGGAAAGCTGGCCTAGGGTGCATCATCAGAAATGAAGATGGCGATTGGATGGTGAAAAGGGCCAAACCATTTGGGATCACTACCAATAACCAAGCGAAACTTGTGGCATTAAGCGAAGGTCTCAAGATAAGTTTGGAAAATGGAATCCAGAAACTTATAATCAAAGGAGATTCACAAATCATCCTCAATGCACTAAGAAAATGTAGTACTCCAAATTGGATTCTAAATTCAAGACTAGAAGGTGTCCTAGGCCTTGTGGATCGCTTCCAAGATATACGATACGAGCATATATTTAGGGAAGGAAACAAAGAAGCGGATAATTTAGCGAACCTGGGTACCGATGGGGAAAATATCAACCTAGTAAATCTTGACCATGGCTTGACATTATGAATGAATTGAAGGAAACACACCACTCACTAAATTCCTTGTTCCTTGGAATTACTTAGTATGTTTGTTAGTAGATAAAGAGGATATAAACAAGAGTAGAGGAAATTAAGTAATAAAGTGAAAACAAGTATAAATAAGAAAAATGCATAAGGAGTCGTTGGTCATAATACACACCAATAGAGGCTAATATTAAAAGAAACAAAATGATAGAGTACCAAAAAAAAACATTTAGCTCCAAAGTGTAGGTTATACAGAATAGATGGTACTAATTATTTCTATCCAATACTCCTATAACTATATAAGAATTGAAGCACACACAAAGCTCTATGTCTAGATTTAAATACTTATATGAACATAAGCTAACATAATTAATAAATTACTAACTAGCCTACCAAGAAATTAAGTATCAATCTTTAGTATTACACTATACCTATAGGTTTAACAAACCCCACCTTAGTATCTGTCTTAATATAGATGAAATGGTAAACATCAAAATCATTATTAGATTAAGATATTTTGAATAAGCTTGGGTGCTGGAAAGGCGTTCTCAAAATTGAGAATGATTGGCCATAACTGACAAGGAAGTCTAAAGGCCCACGAACCATGAAGATTAGACAAAGATCTTCTAGGAAGAAATATAAATCGACATCCAAGTCCAACGACCCAGAGTAGGCATTTCTATCGACACTTTAGTTTTTTGACCCTCTGCTTTCATACTAATAGATGGTGTAGAGTCATAACATCCCAACTATTTCTTTCCATAGTTATAAAGATAGTGGTTGAGCCCCAACTCAGTATATAATAGTTTTTTTTCTTCTAGAACCCTTAGGTAGACAAGTTTTTAAGCCCTTTTACACATGGCCACCCCAATCAAACTCATTTGTAGCAGGAGCCAGATTGCCTTTGATGGAAAAATACTGACCAAACACCTCAAGGTGGTTATGCTGGATAACCATCCACTCATCATAAGAGCTATTCTTAGAGTTCTTGGTCAGGAATTCATCACAAACAATGATAGATACCAGGTATACACAGACATCACATCCATGTTTGTTGCTACAGTGCTTAACTAGGGAGCAAAGAAACAAGATGCAAGGAGGCTATGCTACAGAATTTTTAAAAGAAGGTTTCTAGGAAACTTAGACAAGAGTATGCAGAATGTCAAGGAAAAATTAATGATACCAAGCCCAAGACACTTGGACATAGCATCAATCAATGGTAGACATGTGCCAACATCTCCTATCATATCTTTCATGGACCAAATTGTAGCCAACAAAAGAACGCCCATAATAAGATGAAACACAGAATTCTTGATTACATACATGCACATAAGAAAACCACTAAGGGAGAATTGGTTATGTTGGTGCTCAAAAATGCTGGACCATTTTGAGGCCAACTGATAGGCACAAACAAGTACCTCTGCAATTCTGACTCGATTGAGCCAAGGATGGTAGGCCTAAATCAAATATGCTTTCTAACTGTACAAATACATGCACAACAAAAGCAAATCCTTCCAAAGGGGTCAACAATCCTTTGGAGGAAAATAAACCTAAAATCCTAATTGTTAAATAGTGTGATATCTAGACTAAAGCTTAAAAGTATTACTAAAACCTAATTGAATGCTTTGTAAAGAGAGATATCAAATAAAAAATGTAAACTATAGAAAGAAAAAAATGACAATTACAAATGAAATGAGATCAGTGGCTGATGCCAAATTGGGAATAGAGTCGATTACATTTAATCATACGTATAGTCAGAGATGGTTTTAAGGTAGCTCACTCTTGTAAAGTGAGACCATCATCCTACATGCTTCCATTGAATCAAAAATTCAAAATAATTTATACAATTAGTCCTATCGATTTTAACCCAAATTAAGAGCCTGAAAGGAACAATGACAGGTTCACAGACCTTGCAATTGCTATTCAAATTGTACAAATTAAGCATAAACAAATGAATCAAAGAAAGAACACAGTAGGATACCCTGGTTCACAGAGTAACCTGAAAAACTAATTGAAAATAAATAACTATATAACCTCAAAAAACATCAACCACTTATCTGACATTTGCATTTGAAAATTTGGACATTAGGTTCAAATCTGTAATTCGGGAGAGTTTCCCATTTTTGCCGTCATAAAAATAATAATATATTTTGGTACACATGTTTCAATATAAATATATTTATCAAAAGTTTCATGTGAAAAGACATGCCCTTTCACTAGACCTAATCTTGGCAACTAACCCTAAAATTACACATTTAACCATATAATGGTTTTAGGAAAAACATCTCCTATATAACATATTTAATCTTGTTACATCCCGAGGTGTTGTGTGCATAATAATCCTTACGCTTAACTCCTGCATAAAAACACTCGGCATTAGGTAATAACATTTAAAATTAAATTAATTATATTTTATAATGCTTTAGGTTTTCAACATGATCTTTGAAATTGCTCAATTATTAATTGACAACATATCAAATAAAATCATATCATTACTTACATAACTTTATTCAATTAATAAAATAAATACCAATAAAATTAAATAATTAACCATAATGTATTTATTTCTAAAATATCCTCTCACAAAAATAAGGCAATATAAATCACATAATAGAAATACTCCTAAGACATTAGGGTATAAAAACTTCAAAACTCACCCTACATCACAATATTTAAAATAATTTACTTAGGGCAAGTGCTACATAGAAAATAACAACCCTAATGCTTAGAAAAACTTACAACCACTTCATAAAAAGCATTAAGTTTATGGCAAAATAATCTCACTTTCTAAAAACCCTAAATATGCATTTATGAAATGAAGGTGAAAAAATGATAATAGTAAGAATATAGATTCAAATCACCAAATTAATAATTCCTAAAAT
>MU226254.1:1281690-1338145 GCA_018584345.1 Thuja plicata
CCCCCCCCCCCACCCCTTTTTTTTCTAGCATAGTAAGAAAAGATTAATGAATTTTCAGACTAATGAGGAAAAGGTATCATTTACTTTGATATGTTAATGCACATTTATCATCTTAAAATGAGGTATACACTAACAATGATCTTAGTGTAAGGTTCGAGATGACACAGGAAATAGAAACAAATAGGAATAACAAAAGGGAAAGATCCGCCTATGTACTCAGATACCAAGCGTGAAAGATACAAGTCTCAGATCAAAAATATGCCAGAAAGAAGGAAATATAATGTATTGTAATCCACAAACCGAGCCCTTAAAAAGGGAACTTAAAATTATGCAAACGAAGGGTTTTCCCTCAAGCATCATGAACAAAACATTAAATTGCAATAAAGGGGAATGTTCCTCCAGATAATTTTATGTACTATTCAGGACCCAGGTCCCTGGCAAGGTTGGAGGTTTTCTTGACCCCGTTCTTTCCTACCAGCGCCTGCATTGAATGGGGTTTGTATTTTTCATTGATTAATTAATAAAATTTTTGCCCAGGCCTTTTACCGATCAAAAAAAAAAATAACACTTTAGATTTATATTAATGTAACTAGCATTTAAGAAGGGTTATAAAAATAACACATAAAAATTAAATAACATACAAAAAGATTAAATAACATCTAACAAAATTAAACTAATATTAAATAATTTTTTTTTTAAAAACTTTAATAAAAAAAATAAAACTAAATCTTAATTTTTTTTAAAAAAATAAATTTAATTAAAGTAAAAAGCGGAGGGGGTGTGTGGGCCCCAGAGGTCTCACAACCCCACGGTCCCCACCCTACCGCCCATAGTCCCTTTCAAAGGGACGCCCTGCGGTGCATGGGGAAACCCGCTGGCCCACGGGTGGTGGTCTGGGGAGGTTGTGGCTCCCACCACCTATAAAGTTGCTTTAATTTTTTTTTTAAAATTTCTTTAAACCACGCTTTCTTTGTAATTTCTTTTTCTTTTTTTTTTAATTTAATTTAATTTTAACATGCATTCAAAAAAATAAATCTCTTTTTTCTTTTCTTAATATTTTCTTTACACCAGTCTGTATTTCCAACAAGCACCCACTTTATTTTAATTTTTTTCTAATTAACAAGAATTATGATCCTACTCTCTTTTAACCAAGATATTTGATTTTTAAAGAAATAGATCATTATCTCCTAATAAGGAATAAGACATTTTTTTTAAAACCATGAAATTGATAAAAACAAGGGCAAGAACAATAAATTTAATAATAATATATTTCAAAGAGAGTTTTCTTTTCCCTTAAGCATGCAAATAACTCTATTGTTTTGTTTTCATGCAGATCTGGACCTGCTTTTGACAAGAATCTAGTGAGGGTATAATTCCTTCTTTCCAAGGTAAAGGATCTACAGATATGAAGGTTTAGTCCAATTTTTCAACCACAATCACATTTTTCTCACAAAAGAAGACATTTCCCACAAATCTGAAACCCTAAGGCCAATATTTGAAAACTAAAACATTCCAAATGAAAACCCCGATGCACATATACAACCAAAGCATTTTAAATGAAACCATTGTTCCCAAAATACAGATCTGGCATGCAATCATGAAGCAAAAACCACAAAATTGATTCAATAACATGTTCTTCCAATTTTAATCAATAAAATCACACAATAGAAAATAAGGAAGATTCAAACAAAGGATCCTAGCATTCCAGATGCATAGAAGATAGGGATATGGAAGCTAGAATTATCAAGATCAAGATCCTACCTTAGTAACTGATGAGAGGAAACAAATCTGAATCCAAAGCAATGAACAATCCAAAAATGTTCCTAAGATTTCCACAAATCTTCAATCACTTGATTTCTCCTTCTCCTTGATTAAAAAACCTCCAAAATGATTTTCAATCTAAGGATATAGAAAACTAGGCAATTAGGTTTTCAAAAAGTTAAACCCTAATGAAATATTAATTATCTAATTAAAAATTAAAATAAATGATTTATTTTTAAATTTTACTTAAAGCAATGCACAACTCAACTTTATAATATAAAAACAAAGTCATAATTGAAAATGCATGAGAATATTTCTATTAAATAAATCAATTAATCATGCAACTTAAAGTATTACTTTATAATTCAAATTTGCACACTTAATTACAATAATTGAATTTAATATTTATTAAATCTCAATTATCTAAATCAAGACTTAATAATTAAATTAATTAATTAAATATAGGCATTTAATTAATATTTAATTATTAAATAACCATATATTTAATATATCAATGTTTTAACCTTATCATAGGTGTAATTATTAATATTAGTTTTACCATAAATATTCATTAAATAAAACAAGCCAAAAGCATCATTAAATCAATTGAAACCATCTAAACAGAAAAACAACTGAAATAGACAAACAACTGAAACTGACACACAAGCACACACAGAAAGGCTCACAAATCCATGTCACTTGACGGATTCAGATAGGATAGTAAATTAGATTCTTGTCTAGTTCTAGGAAAAAATAAGGGTTTATGGTAGGATTTAAGCCTGAATATTATCTCCCCTCTCTTAGCATTGAGATATTGCAATAGGGAACGCTCACTCCAGCCAATTCAGGGAAGACGTAGCGTAGTACCTACAAACCTGTCATCACAAAGATGAACATACATGCATATAATATAACAAATAATGGTTGAGACCAGTTTATCATGTGGATCTCACCGAAGCAAGTAACTACGACTCTGTCCCATACCATACCAAACACACCAAACAAAAAGGTAAAACATACAAATGATCCATGCACATACAAATATAGAGTCAGTATTGTTAGAAAACCATAAACAAAATAACATCATAACATATACATAACCATCTTGAAATATCCATAATCACATGAAAATACAGGATATAATACAACTAAACAATGGATCAATAACATAATGAAACGTAATACATGAATATCCTCAAACTAACTAAAATAACCAACACATACATGAAAAGGCCTAAAAGAGTTCGGCAACCAAAATAGAAAAGCAAGCTAAGGGGTGGGTTAAAACCCCTTCATGATTTTTGAATTGAAAGTGCATATGGGTTTTTATGTGTATGTGTTAAGGCTTGTAATTAGGTTTGAAAGACAAAGCTAAGGATTGGGAGCTTCATTTCCCTCCTTTTAATATATTTTATTCTTAAAATCTAGTTTCTCAACTTCCTCCGCACCAATTTTACACATTATCAAGTGGGTATTTATAAAATTATCACCATATTTTCACACATCTTCTAAGATTTCTAACCATATAAATTTTTTAGATTTGAGAAAAATTAACATATCAAATTTTAATTTCTTTTACCAGTGTTTCCAAACTTCTCAGAGACATACAAGTACAATTTTTTTAATAACTTTTGACTTGCTTGTCCAAATTTGAAATAAATTATATATTTTTGTTCTACACTTCATTCTTTAAAATTTTTAAAAAAATCAACTTTTGAATAGTTTGGTGTAAATTATTTGACCCACATGAACATGTATCTGATTATTAGGGTGTGTCCACTTTGAAAAATCATAAAAAAATAATCAACAAAAAATTACAAAAAAATGCACAACTTTTAGTACTCACTCTTAACTATCTTTATAAAAAAGGTTTTCAAAATACTAAATGCAATTATATCTTTTTTGACCTGCACATCAGACACTATGTTATGTTTTGCTAAAAATTTAAGAACACTATGCAGTGTAGGAAGGATTTGATCCCTTTAATCTTATCCATTTTGAAAAACTTTAGTAGTTTAAAAACTATCTTTAAATTACTACAATTCTTGATCTTATGGTATCTTCAAATTTTGAGTGTAGGAGTCTCAAATTTCTCCTCCAAGTTTAGATTTAGTTGATTTCAATAAAAGGGTAGCCACCTATACCCCCTTTTTTATTCACCATCTTGGTGCACATGCACTTAACTCTAATTTTAACCTTAATTTGATGTTTTTTCCTATGTCTCTAATTCAAACCTAAGTATAACCCTAACCATAATTTAAACTTAATCCTAAGTTAAATATTTATCATATAACCTTGATTGAACTCTTACCCTTACCCTTAGTATAACCTATCCCTAATCTAATCTTAATCTTTAAGTTAAAGCCCAAGATTTTAACCCATACTAAACCCTAAACTTAATTAAAAACTAATCTTAAACCTAATCATAATTGAACCCTAACCCTATTCTTAACCCTAACTCTATGATTTACCCTAATTTAACATTTAAACCTAACCTAACCTTAAATGAATCATATTCTTAAATTTATTGAAACTTTAACTATAACCATGCTTTCAATTATAACCCTAATCATATCTATAACCCTATTTCTATTTATATTTCTAACATCAACACTTATTATAATGGAAACCATAACTCTAATAATAAACCTAATTAAACCCTAAAACTTACACTTATTGAACCCTTGCCCTAGTTTAAATCTAAGTTTAATCTCAAGTCAAAGATTCTCCCTAAATGAATTTTAGACCTACCTTAACCTCAACACATACCCTAACTATTAAATAATGATAATATTATTTGAAACATGACCTTAGTTTAACTCTAATCTTAAATCAAATATTTCTCTTGTAACTATAATTAAATCCTAACCCTAATTTAACTCTATTCTTAAATTTAATTAAACCTTAACCTTAACCATTATTAAACCCTAACCCAAATTGAACACCAAACTTAAATCTAAACCTTATTGAATTCTAACCCTTGAGCCCTAACCTTAACGCAATCCCTAACCTTAATCAATCCCTATTTCTAACCTTAATTCAAAGTTTCTCCCTAATTGAATTCTAACCCTAACCAAAACCTTGAACCTAACTCTATTTTAAAGTACAACCATAATTAACCCTATCACTAAATAAAATATTTCTTCTAATATTATAATGGATCCCTAACCCTAACACTAATTGAATTCTATTCTTAAATCTAATTAAACCCTAGCTATAACGTAACTTTTAATTCTAACCATAACCATAATGATAACCTTATTTATAATCATGTTTATTACATCAACCCTTATTCTTATTGAAACCATGTCTCTAATTATGAACATAATTAAACCCTAACTCTAACACTAATTGAATCCTAACCCTAATTTAATCCCATCCCTATTCAAATATCTCCCCTAATTGAACCTTTTCCCTAATCTGAACCCCAACTCTATAATTTCCTTTAATTGAATCCTAACCTAAGCTTAATACTGTTTAAATCTTAACCGTAACCCCAATTGAACCTTTCCCCTATTCACATTTGAACTATAATAATAACTTAACCCTAACTTCATGTTGATTTTTCTTACAACATTAATCAAACCTTAATCCTAATCAAATTATAGCTCTATCCATAACCCTATTTGAACCCTACTACCTAACCCTAATCTAATTGAAGCTTAACTCTAACCCTAATTGAACTAAAATTCTAACTCTAACTATAATTGAGCCTAAGTCTATCCCTAATTGAGTATATGATTAAAATTAATGTAATTTACAATGTTTGCAATTTTTAAGTTAAAACATTTAACCTTAACAATAATCTATGTAAATATGTGCACAAGCTTCTATCTTATTTGAATATTAAAGAATATAAATTTAATCATTGAAAAATAGAATATGGTTCAATTTTATTCAAGGTTAGGGTTACGATTCAATTTGGTTTAGGGTTAGGGTTCAATTTGGTTTTGTGTTATAGTTAGGTTTTGATTTGGTTTAATATTTGGGTTCAATTTAGTTAGGGTTAGGGTTCAATTTGGTTTAGTGTTAAAATTAGGGATCTCAATTTGGTTTAGGATTTGGGTTCAATTTGGTTTATGGTTAGGGTCCAACTTGTGTTTGGTTTATTATTATGATTCAATTTGGTTTACTATTAGGGTAAGGGTTAAATTTCATTTGGGTTAATTTTGGTAGAGCATCAAGGTTGAATTTGGTATAGGATTAGAGTTCAATTTGGTTCAAGGTTTGGGTTAAATTTGATGTAGCGCCATGGTTGAATTGGAGATAGGGTTATTGTTCAATTTGGTTAATAGTTATCATTTAACTTGGTTTATTCTTAGATTTCAATATAGTTTAAGTTTAATGTTTATTTTTAATGTTCAATTAGGTTTAGGGCCGAGGTTCAAATTTATTTAGGGTTACCATTCAATTAGATTTATCTTTGGATCAATTTGGTATAGGGTTAAGTTCAAATTTCTATTAAAGATAAGATTAAATTTGGTTTAGTGTTAGAGCTAGGGTACAACTTGGTTTACCATTTGGGTTCTTGATTTAGTTTAGGAATTCAATAAATATATAATAATTAAAACACATTAATTAATTTCATATGAGACAATGAAATCCCAATCAAAGATTAAGTAAAAGCTTGTTCTTTCATCTTCATTGCAAGAGTATTATTTCTTTTGGGAAAATAACCACCTATCTTATAAATACCATACTGTTATAAATTGCAAAACTTGATTATAACCTTATATTTAGTAAAAATTATTTAATAATCATCTAATTTAATTTAAATATAATATATAGATAATTATACATTCCTATACTTTAAATATAGAAACATAAAATTATAGCTTTTCAATGTAGAACATTTATTTAGAGGACCTAATATATGTTACAATATTTTAAATATTCTATCATTTTATTATTATAATATTATATTTATGTTATTTATTAGATTTTTTTTTATCAGTGAACACTTTGACTGGAGCTATGAACCAATGGGGTCACATATAGGGGACCCCATTCCCAAGGTAATTACATCTTGGAGTTTGAGGCATTAGCTTCTCATATATGTCTCATGTTGTGACCTAATTTTTAATCCTTATGCCTCCCCTTGCCTTATATCTCCCTTTGGTATCAATTCACCTCCTTATATCTCCCTGCATGAAGACTACCTCTGTCAATGACCACCCTTATCTCTCCACTCGTTGAGTGTCACTTGGTAACCCTTATGCCTCCCAACCACTTTATATCTCTCAAGTTGTAGCCGCACCACCTTATGTCTCCAAAGTGGTTGACAAATACACACTTCTTTGTCACATCATTTGGCATTTTCCCACCACACGTTCGCATCTCCATGTCAGAAACAAAACCTTCCCATTCACAATGTATGCATTAGTCAACACTAGCATTGGCAGGGGACCCTCAAAAAATACCCTCCATTAACAATCACGAGAAAAATCAAACTGTTCTCCATCATAACTCAAGCCTTATTTCCTGTCAGCAGTGGAGGCTGTGAGAATCAAACTTGTTATGCCCTATCAATAAGCCCAGTGACTTAACCGTCACATTGCAAGGTGAACCTCGTTATTTATTAGATTTTATTATTACTTAATTTTATTAAAAATAAATATTAATTTATCAAAATCAATTGCATATCTTATCAAAAGATCAAAACTCAGAGCACCTAGATGGATCATTATTCCCAACCTACCTATAGAACTAGTGCATAGTAACATTCTAATGTGAGTAGGAGATCTTCTAGGAGGTTTTGAAGGTTTAGAGGAAAATTTTGTATCTTCTTCTAATGTTAAAATTCTAGTTAACTTGGAGCTAAGTTCACAAATATTAAAATCAATTAAAATCATTACTAACCAATCAATTTACATGCTAAAATGTGGAATATATAATGGGGAGATTCATGATAAAGTTATTCTAAATATACTAGATATTCAAAATATACAAGAAACTAATGGGTCCCTAACTAAGATTTGGGATAGAGATAACCAGGATAGATCATTTAATACTCTTCAAAAGAGGGTTCCTTCAGATATTTAGATCTGAATAAATGAGGAGCATGAAGGATTTATCATTATCCAAGTAGAGAGGATGAAGGCTAGTTGTACCCAAGCCCATGTTATCCCCCACTGTATAATGTCACTGTATCAACAAGAGATATTGAGCTAAACCAAGTTTCTTCCCCTTCAAAAAGTAACTTAAAGGAAATTACACTCCCTTTAATAGATTTAGAGAGGGAAGAGGGAGATATTGTAGAATATGATAAGTAATTTATCCCTAGAATATAAAATAAGGAAGGGATAAAGGAAAATGCAGGTGAGAAAGTCAGTGATATGAAGTTTCTTAGTAATTCGCTCTTGGGGGAATTTGATTATAAAGATATTTTAAAGGAAGCTAGAATAAGGGAAGAGGATATACTTGTAGGTATTTAAAAGCTATGTAATGAGATCCATGACATAGTAGTAGGAAGAATTGTAGAGGGCCTTGTTGACGTGGAAGTGTTTAATGAGGATAAGTAAGAGGAAATTAGAGGTATTAGACTTAATGAAGGTCTAGGTTTAGAAGATACATATATACCCTTCTACAAAGAAATAAATAAATAAATGGAAGAACATATGAGAGGATTAAATATGATTCACAAGAGAACACAATGATGATAGACATGGAGCAACATAATACAATACTCTGCATTATTAATCATTTGGATTCAAGAGCTAAGAACATTGAACATTCAATGAAAAACTCACTTTGTCTAATAGAATCCTCTACAAACACAACAAATCTACACCTTTCCTAGGAAGAGGCATATAGGAGGATGGAGATGAATATGATTATTTTAAGAGATTTACTGGGGGAGACTATCTTTGTTCACAATGAGGTTAGAGGAGAGATATCTTGCTAGCATAAATTGATTAAACAAAATAATGTAACAATCCCTAATCCTCATGAGACAAAATATATTGACTTCAGAATGATAGAATAGAAAGGAAATTGCTTTCTAAAATGATTCACTATATGAGGATAATCTAGCCTTAGGTCTCTCCAAGAACACTAAAGAGATAAGTTAGATTTCTTGGGAATTAGAGGAAATTTATAACATGATGGGAATTTATCTCTTCTTGATAACTGTGAATAAAACATTCTTTAAATCTCTTTCCTTTCTTTAGTGTAACTGATCATTGAAAATAAATCAATCAAGAAGTCAATCCCTAAATATAGCTCTGCTAGCTAAGTAATTTTGTCATTCTTTAACTTCAGCTATGATCGGTCATCAAATCCAGTTATGCTCAGTAACAAATTCAGTTTACTGTGCTACTCGATATACACTTGCTTGGTATACACTTTCTTGGTTACTACAGTGCTCGGTATACACTGTTCAACCGTGTTCATTGTCACTCAATGTTTATAGACCTTTTAAGTTTTATCGACCATATAAACTTTGCCTTTTCATATCTTCAAGGTTATGATAATATGTGTTTGAATAATCATACCATATCATGTTTACATCAATGAAAATACAATACATTAACCGATTTAATGTCTTTCATTCACTTTTGCAGTTTGGTGATCATCAACTTATCATCTTCAAGCATTCAATCAGTTATAGTTCATCATATATATGTAAACACACATTCTTCCTGGAAATGTATATGTAAGCTTTATGGACAATGATTGTTGGAAATATATTGAGGCTAGGTGACTGAGAGGGGGGGGGGGGGGGGGGGGGGGGTGAATCAGGAACCAATAAAACTTAATCTCTTTAATCCTTTATTAGATTATCTAATTTGATCACATGCTTAAAACAGAAAATTAATAAACATCCACAACACTTGACACAATATTTGGTTACCCAGAAACCTTCCAAATAGAAAGTAAAACTAGGGTGGGGATGGTACCCAAAAGATTTAATACTGCATTATAAATTTAGCCTATTAAAGCTTACAATTTACCACTTCTGATGGCTTGCCCTATTAGGAACAATAAGGAATGTTAGGTCTACCTTGTGAAAGGATTTAGTACAATACAATTAAGTATGCAACTCTGTTAGGATATATGTAAAGGACTTTTAAGTCCACCTCATTAGAGGATTTTGCTGATGCACCTGTTAGGATGAACCAATAGATGATCTTCTATGCAGCTCTAATTTGTTGAATAAGATCCAATGATATAAAAACTAATCACCTGAATGTGATAGATGAGTCTGTTATTCCTTATACTACTGCAGCCTCTTAATCAGTCTGCCACTTCATATTCGCATACACACTTCTTCACACATATTTGGATAAACAAAATACCTTATATTTATACCTTATCCAAATCAAATACTTTTGTAAGTTGGCTTCCATAAGATAAATTAATATCAAACAATATAAGCTAAGTCAGCTTCCATAAGATAAAACAATATAACCTAAGTCAGCCCAAAATTGTTACTTGGGTCTAGTAATCCACTCGGGTGATATACTGGCACTCAGGCAATATGTTGTCACTCAGGAAACATAGTAAACTATAGCACTCAGGCTACTTTATGTACTTGGGTCATTTGGTTCACTCGGGTAATATTGATTACCACTATCTGCTTGGTCGACACTGCCACTACTCGGGTTATAATTTAACTGCTTGGTTTGCACTGTTGGCTTAGTCAACTCTATGATGACTAAGTGTTTTGGCACTAATTGACAACATGTCTTTTCATAAGGTCATCAATCTCCCCCTTTGGTATTAGTGACCAAAAATACTTATCATGTTCAAAAAATGCTCAAACTTATGAGTCAAAACCCCCCCTTACCATATGCTTGGGTACTTGCTCGGGTTTTGACAACAACTCTGTGACTCGGTTACAAATGAATCTATTTTTTATTTTTTAAAATTGTTTTTGTAACTTTTCTATTATATATCTCTTCTCCTCTTCTCTTTTGTACATGTATTTCCTTATATGTATATACAATAACTTTCCCCCTTGTTTTTGACACAAATACCTAAAATATATCTATATGGTAATACTAGAGTAGGATAGGAAATCACTTTGTACCTTCAAAATCTGAGACAAAGTGTTGTCCCAATTATCTTTTAACACCTTCAGGATGTGCAACTCAATCTGTATCTCTGCTGACAACTCCATCATAAGTTGTGCAACTAAAAATTTGTTGTCTTGTATGAGTGTCTTGGCATGAGCTATATGCTTTTGCATTACATCTATGTGTGGAAGGAGTTGGATCTGCATAGCCGTAAGGGATTCCCTTGTCCTTGCTTCTTCCCTTAGTAATTCTTCCTGCATGTCTGTTAGATACTTGATCTTCACAAAGTGTGCTAAAATCAAACTAGGGTTAAGTGCCAACTGGTTTGCACTTTCCTTCAAATTTGTATCTATCTTTGTCATCTTAGTCTTGATATCCATGGTAAAGTTGGAAGTATCACTCAACTTTACAAATAATGAAGCAACATTATTAATAGTAGTTTTTAGAGAGCTAATGAGAGTGTTTAGCTTCACCTGGTCAATTGCAATCTTACTTGCAACATTCTCTAGAAATTTATTTTAAAACTTCCTTTCTACCTTATGCAGTAGTTTCTCTTTACCACTTAAATCTTTATTGAACTTGTGAACTATATTGACAAGTTGATCCAAAATAGAGTCATTCTCATCAACTTCTATTTCTAGTGCATCTAGGAATATACCTTTTATGTCCTCTAGCACTTTGTTTCTCTTCTTTTCTTCTCGGAGCTTTTGTTGTGTAGCTCTTTTCTTCCATAGATCCCCTAGTATATCCATATGTTCTACTGTCAAGTTGGATAGATCCCAATTTGGAATCAAAATATCTTCCTCAAGATCAATACCATCAATATCTGTTTCCTTCCCTTTTCCTTTTATCTTGGGATTAGGTGAAGGAACAATTTCCTTACCTTTTCCAGTATCATCCTTGGCTTTAGTATCAAGTGGATTATTAACTTTTGTTGCACTGACTATAGCATCAATTCTCATTGAAGAAATATTCACAATTGCCTTCTGTGACTCGGTTAGGCTTAGCCCAGTAGTAGGTGGAGCCTAATGCTTGGTTCCTACTAGTCCATATGTAGATTCTGTATATTTATCCTTTCCCAGAGATAGGATGTTTGGTATAGATGATTGGGGCAGGGATGCCATTACCTCTACTGCTATCTGTTCTGCATTGGATTCTTCAATAATTTCCACCTTAGGTAAATCTACATCATCAGTCTTTACCTTGTGGTCTATACTCGGTACGTCTGCATTATCTTCTTCCTTGATTTCAAATATTGTCTTCCATATCTTTGTTGCATCCTCCAAAACATCCTCTATCCTCTTGTTCAATATCTGAAAGGTCTTGAACCTTGGAGTGTGATTATTTTCATATTTGGTCATGACCTATTTTACCTCTTTATTTGTCATAGTAGGCATGAATTGCCTCAAGGTATGTTCTCTAATATCCTTTTCTATTCAGAATGCATTTCTCCAGGGAACAAATATTTCCTTTAATAGATCTTCACTCATATGACTCTTTAATTCAGATGGATCATACTTCCATCTTGTCATTTTCTCTACAAGTGTTTCCTCAATCTTCTTATGTTCATCCTTAGTTCTGGAAGCATATTTCAATGATTTTAGAGAACTCATACCACTACCTTCTCTTGGTTCTTCAATTTTATTCTCAAAGGTAGGTGGGGGTTTCTTAAATATGACTGTATCTTCTTCGTCATCTTCCTTAGGCAATATGAGTTTCCTTCTAGATCTTCTTTTAGTGATGACAGGGGTAGAGATCATCATCATCTTCTTCTTCTTCTTCTTCTTCTTCTTCTTCTTCTTCTTCTTCTTCTTCTTCTTCTTCTTCTTCTTCTTCGTCTTCTTCTTCTTCTTCTTCTTCTTTCAGTTTCTATCTATTCCTCTTCCTTTTCAGCTTCATCATCTTCTATCTTAACTTCATCTTCTTCTCTTTTAGAGATAGAAGGAGGAGAGTCTGAATTTTTTCCATACTTCTTTCCAAACTTCTCTAACCTCTTCTTTCCTCTTTTCAAAATCTTAGGAATCTTAATTTCCAATGAAATTCTACTCTTGGCTTCTTCATAGGTACCAAAGTATGGTTCTTTGGGATCAACAGGCTCATTCACAAGAGCCTCAATGATGTCTTTGGTCTCATCTATGTTAACCTCATATAAAAGAGGTTTCACCCATGCAACCCTAGGTTTGACTTCCTGAATGTATACTTTATCACAGTCAACTAGGAAGCAAACATCATCTTTGTAGTCTTCTACCAATTGTTTATGAATTCTATATCTATTCTGCATCTTCTATCTGAACTCCTCAAAATATGCATCCATGATGCTCTCAAAATTGTCTCCTAATTCTTCTATGAAATCATTTATCTGATAAACTATGGGTTTGTCCTTCTTCCAAACAATTGTGCCTTTGGAAGGGGAAAACTTCTGAATATAAAAGAATATGCAAACCATAAGTGAACCAAACTTACATGGATTGGTATTTGTTTCCAGGATTCTTTCCATGTTCTTTCTCAATTGTATGAGCTGCAACTTAGCAAGGTCAAATGAGAGGTTGTTCTTTACCACTTTGTATGCCAAGTCCACAGCCTCACATGGTATGTTGTTTGCTCAGCTAGAACTGTAGATTTTATGTACAATTACATGAATCCCAAAATTCAATTCCATGTCTCTAACTCCACTTAATCTCATGCCTCTTCCATCCCACTCGGCAAGAGTCTTCTTAGTTAGGTCATCCTGGGGTAGGGTTTTGGTAGCTTTAAACTTGTAAATAATAGGATACCCTATAAAATGGTGTACCAGTGTCTTAGTGATCTTCACTAGTTGCTTCAGCCATAGATGCATGTCATGAACATGGCCTAGAGAAAACCTAATCCACTTAATCTAAAATTTCTGTGGCATATGCATGATATGAGTCAAACCCTTGACTTCAAGGTGTTTATGTTATGGCTTCAGATTCTCAGATTGACAGAGTTTCTCATATGCTTTATTCATTTCCAATGTCCCTAGCTGTTGAATTTTTCAATGATAGAAGGCTCGAATGTCATTGATCAATAGTACCCTTAGAGGAATTAGGGAATGAGCTCCCATCAGATCTATCTCCTCTACAATCGCTGGATGAAGCTTAAACTTTGGAGGTTCATAGATAGCATTCCTCACCAACATCTCAGATCCTTTCTTAACCTTGCTACTGGATGTAGACACCATAATACTTAGAGGTTTGATAAAACCTTGCAACTTAAAGCTTTTGAACACAAATTTTCTCAAAATTGCTTAAGGCTCTGAATCACTTTTTAAATTGAAAACTTTGTAAACAATGACCTTTCCAATTCATCTTTTATAAGATATTTTACTGGTGAGTTTTCATTAAATTCTCTGTACATGGTAGCTGGCATAGCTCAGAATAAAGCTAAAAAAAAACTAACTTCTGCATCCTCAAAACCATACAACTAGACTTAACTCGGTTAAGCCTGTGTAACTCAGATGTAATTGAGATCCTGACTTGGTTAAAACTATAATGTGTCCTAGTGCATCAATATGCTGATTTGGACTTGCTAGCATGTCTGGAACTGATGTAGGATGGCTTTTATGTATATTTCCAGTAGTCTCCTTGCATATTTATTCAGAGATGGTAGATCCACCCAACTCACTGCTTTGGGTACCATTCAATCCTTCATTGTTTTGATTTGAACTCTTAGGATATTTCCTTACCCACTGCTGACTCATCTGAGTTCTGATTTAAAAAAAAAATTATTTGCCTTTCTCAAAACCATTATCACTTTTTCTTTTTTCATGCAATTCTTGCTTAGATGACCGAGTTGTTTACACACATAACATCTCTTAGTAGGATTCCTTTTTTCTGAGGTGATTCTTTGCACAATTTGCACCAATATGCCCATATTCACCACAGTGACAACATCTTCTCCATGTGTTGTAATCCCAACCAAAAATTTCTTTAGCTAGTTGTTGAGTAGGGTTGCATTTCTTAGTTCCACACTTAGAAGATTTGTGACCTTGTTTGTTACAATTGAAATATTTTCCTTCAAACTTAGGTTTCTCAATGCATTCACTTGCCCTATGTCCATGTTTGTTGCATCTATAGAATTTACCATTAAACTTTGATTTTCCATTGCCAATACTTTTTTGTTGTGTGCCCTAACTTGCCACAATGGTTACAAGTAGGTTTACTATTCTTTTGAGTTCCTTTCTATGAGGATTCACCTTCTTTAGTATAACCTAATCTAGCTGTCCATGATGTATGAGTTTATTTTTCTCTGTCAACTGATCCATTCTTACCTTTGAATTCATCATACTCTCATTTGTTTACTTTTCAGTATTGAGATCATTCTGTAGTCTTTCATTTTCTGTCCTCAGATTGATAACTTCTTGATTTACATTATTGAGTTGATTTATCATATCTACTTGCTGAAGTGACAAATGATGGATTTTATTTTATTTTTCTTCTAATCTTGTACTTAGAAATCTTTTATCTTCTTGTGCCATTTCTCTATCATTTTCTTCTTGATTATTTTCTTCCATCACTTCACATATTCTGACTGAATGAATTTCTTGTTCTCTTTTCAACTTTCTGACTTCTTCATGTAAATTGAGATTCTTTGCAAGTAGGTCTTCAATTGCTGCATCTTCTTCTTTAGAACTTCTTTCTTTGCATAAGTCTTCAATTCTTTCTTCTATGTAAATTTTATCATCCATTTGTACTGCTAAATCTTTTCTTCTTTTTAGGGAAATAGAGAGTTGCTCCTTGAGTTTTGTGATCTGATCCATGGCCACTTGTAGATCTATCTTTTCATTTTCAATGGATTTCTCCAGTCTATGTATTTCCATTGCCTCTAATCTTTGCTCAAGCTGTTAAACTCCTTTAGCTCTGATACCAATTGTTGGAAATATATTGAGGCTAGGTGACTGAGTGGGGGGGGGGGGGTGTGAATCAGGAACCAATAAAAATTAATCTCTTTAATCCTTTATTAGATTATCTAATCTGATTGCATGTATGAAATTGTTAAGTAATAAACATCCACAACACTTGACACAATATTTGGCTACCCAGAAGCCTTCCAAAAAGAAATTAAAACTGGGGTGGGGATGTTACCCACAAGATTTATTACTGCAATATAAATTTAGCATGTTAAAGCTTACAATTGACCACTTTTGATGGCTTGTGTTGTTAGGAGCAATAAGGAATGTTAGGTCCACCTTGTGAAAGGATTTAGTACAATACAAATAAGTATGCACCTCTGTTAGGATATTTGTAAAGGAATGTTAAGTCCACCTTGTTAGAGTTTTTTTTTGATGCACTTGTTAGGATGAACTAGTAGATGATCTTCTATGTAACTCTGATTTGATGAATAAGATCCAATGATATAAAAACTAATCACCTGAATGTGATAGATGAGTCTCTATTGTTCCTTATACTGTTGTAGCCTCTTAATCAATCTGCCACTTCATATTCGCATACACACTTCTTCACACATATTTGGATAAACAAAATACCTTATATTTATACCTTATCCAAATCAAATACTTATTTAAATCAGATTCCATAAGATAAATTAATATCAAACAATATAACCTAAGTTGGCTTCCATAAGATAAAAAAATATAAGCTAAGTCGGCCCAAAACTGTTACTCGAGTCCATTAATCCACTCGGGAAATATGTTGTCACTCAGGAAACATAGTAAACTATGGCACTCGGGCTACTCTATGTACTCGGGTCATATTGATCACTCGGGTAATACTGATTACCACTGTCTACTCAGTTGACACTGCCACTACTCAGGTTACAGTGTAACTACTCGGGTTGCACTGCTAACTTGTTCAACTCTTTGATGACTAAGTGTTTTGGCACTAATTGAAAACATGTCTTGCCATAAGGTCATCAAATGATATTTTGGTTCAATAATTAGAATAAAAGAGATCGTTAAGAAGCAACGGGTTCTGATTTATTTACTAAAAATGGAAATATTAAGAGGATTATCTAACATTTATATCTTTGAAGGAAAACTACATAATTACATTGATGGATTTTGTAGGATCCTTTAAGTTTTCTATCTTTATATTTAGTATGTTATGTGGTAATGCATGCATATCATAGAATACTTTGTGGGGTTATTAAATGTAAGAATAGATTATTATGCTTAATAGAAACTTTGTCTTCTTATTTGATGGTCTTAAAGATCACTAACAATTTGAAAGTGGATAAATGGGTATATTCCATCAAAGACAACTTTGGAACAGTAATTACATCAGCATGAGAAGACTAGAATGAGCAAGATTGGGAGGTCGGATGACCCTAGAGACAACAAGATGCTTTTTACCTTCTTAGATAAGTGGATTTTCTTTAGCTTTATCCCCAACATATTCTCTGGTTAATCCACTAATTATTTTATTCATTTATCTTTATTGATGATTGATTGGTTTTGGTTCAAGGTAAGGAACCACATGGAATTAAGCTTGGTAAATTTTAGGTAGCCTTGGTTAATTAAGTTTTGATTATAATTTTTATGGATAAGTTTGATAGTGTGGAGTAGTTGATTTGCATTATTCTGGTAAGAAGGTGGCCATAATCCCAAAATAGTTTATAGGTATTCTGGATACTAACATACATGATTTTCTCTATGTCGATGAACTTAAGGATGCAAAATGGAAAAGGAGGAAATTATTTAATTATTAGTATTGGGTTCTCTTATGATAATCATTGATGTCATATCCTTATTTTGGGATTTTAACAGTGACCAAATTAGTTGATATAGCTCTAATTTCTTAAGGATAGATATATGTTTTTCTAATAAAGATGGTAGTGTGGGAAGTATACTTGAATTTGTCTACAGGAACATGTCAATCATTGATATTATCTCAACATGAGGACAATATATAGGCTCAAACCAAAGAGAATGTTATGAACAAGATGTAAAAGGAGAGGAATGTTATGAACAAGATGTAAAAGGAGAGGAATGTTCTCCTTAGTCACTTTTGTATATAATATTAAACAGTGTATGTAAAGGGGAAGTTTAAATTTCTCCTCAGTCCTGATTAAGAGGGAATTTATAAATGAGGAAGCTAAAATCTTCATCTAGCTAGTATAAGAAAAATTAATTGTAAGCCCACAAATGTATGGGCATCTGATGTAATTGTATGATATATTTCCAAACTTTTATAAGTTGTGGGCGATACAAGAGGTTTTGTTTTCTCATTTCTTTCCTCCTCGTGCCCACACTGAACTAAGATTGTAAAATATTTCAACAAAAACCAATAAAATTTCAGCCTATGCCCATTATCCATAAAAAATAAATAAAAATATAAAAAATAAAAAAATTAATTAAATCTTATGTTTATATTTGTATTTATATTTATAAAAATATGACTATTATCTATATTCCATTATTTCTATAAAAAAATATTAAATACAGAAATAACATAAATACTAATAATATTAAGAATTTTATTAAAATATATTTGTATTATCGTAGTCTATTGATAAGAATATTTTTGAAAAATATTTATAAACTAGTTTCTAAACTTATCTAGAATCTTAAAATATTATAAGCTAAAATGTAGATAAATTTTTTAATTACAAATCATATTTAACTTAAATAATTTAAGAAAAAACAAAATAAACTAATTTTATATATTTATAAATTCGTATATTGAAATTTTTAAAATAAAAAGAGAGAATTCCCGCTCAAACCCAAACCAGAATACTTGAACATTCCATTGAAAACTCCACATTGATATTGAATGTTTCCTTGTAGGTTTTTTGTTTTATTTGTTTTAAAAGAAAAATAATTTCTACATGTTTGATTTTGAAAATTATTTTTCTTAATTTTTGTTTCAATTATTTTGAAATAAAAAACCTATATGATTTGAGATTATCAACATTTTAAAATAACCAATTTTATGTGAAATGTCAAAGTCACTATGATTCTTCTTTCAGTATCCACAAAGATCATTATATACATAACACATCCTAAGAAACATAAAATATGAGCCTTGTGTAAAATGAGAAATTTACAAGAACCATTTATCAATTTATGTTGTTCCTCACAAATACCCGTGAAAATAGAAAACACAAAAAAACTAAATTATTAAATTGTATAACATAAATTTTATAACAAAATTCAAAAAACATCTAAAAGTTGTCGCATACCTTAAATCGAGAGATGTCATACTGTGTGTGAATTAATTACACCTTCATGAGATTGATTTATTTAACTACAATTCTATGGAAAAACATAAACAATTTAAGCTAAAGAATTGTAATCAAATCACTAAACATCTCATGGTTCTCTAACTAGTATGCTAGTAAAGCTCCCAACCTTAATCTCTACTAGCAACAATCCTAGAATGAGAAATTGATAAAATCATATGCTTAATCTAGCTCAATTCTCTCTCAAATGATGATTTGTAATCCAAATTCTCATGAAATGCTCTCCATAATGCTCAATTTTCTATGAAACTCTCAAATATGCTCAAGATTGCTATGAAATTTCCTATAGGTTTGATGTTTTGCATTTGAATTTTCTAGGATATGTTATGCTTAAAAATGGCTTGTTTTTATAGCAAATTCCCAAGTGTAGGGGGTAGAGTTAATTTATCATGATTAATCCTTGGTTAAGTGAAAGGATTTGAGATGTTTTCAAATGTGGGGACAATTTAAATGGTTGTCTCAAAGGTTGAGACAAAGGGACAAATTTGAGTGATTGAGATTCAAAGTTGAAAATGAGTGATTGAGATTCAAATTTAGGAGTGAACCATGTGCTTTGTGTTCTCAATTACCATTGGTTGCTCAAATTCATGTTGAAATATATTAGGATTATTTAATTCAATCAATTAATTAAATTAGCCATGTAGGGATGAATAGGTTCAATTTGATTTTTGATTTAAAACTATACAATTAATTGATAAAAATCAATTATATAATTTTAATTGATCCTTTTAGGCTTATATTTGATTATTTTATGTCATGGTTAATTAATCCTTTGATTTAACTTGATTTTGTCCATTTTGATTGATAAATGTCCATTTGAATTGATTTTGATCCATTTTGAAGAATTTTAAAGCATTCGGTTGAGATTTGCATATTTGGATGATTCTAAAACACCTGCCCAGTTTTGGGTGTCTACAAATGCCCCTCTTTGAATTGATGTGTGAAGCACATTGATTCAAAGAAAATTGCATGTCCTGATCACTGATTCGATACTAATTGATTGATTGATAAAACTGATCTGATTTAATAACCTGACTCACAACTGATTTGAAACTCTGATTGATAACTGATTTAAAACCCTGATAAGATAACTAATTTGATTTGATGCAGAATGCCCCACTGATAAAAGTTTGAATTTTTAATGCCCCAGATTTGATATAGATATGATGAAAAATCCTGATTTGATGATATGATAATGCCCCTGGTGATGAAAAAAAAACTCTGATATGAATCCTTAATTTGAATCTTTTATGTGGATATGATGCCCCCTCAGGAAATGAATAGAGATGATGTTTAGATGATTTGGTTGAGTTTGGGAAATGAAGATTCATTTCCCAATAAAATCAATTTGAAAATGCCCCAGTCATGAGAGAATTTGATGAGAACAACTATGATTGATAAAATATTGTTGATGTTTGAGATAAGTTGATGATGTTTGTATATCACTTGATGTCAGTCAGAATCACTTGGTTGATGTTGTATTGATGTCAATCAGATAAGATAATTAGGTTGATGGATTGATTGGATAAACTAATAATTCAGTCTCAAGATCTAGAAAGACGAACAAATGGATTGATTGGATAAAATGATAATTCACTCTCAAGATCTAGAGAGATGAACAAGTGGATTGATTTTCCTTCATCAACATCTAGAGTCAGGAAATTTGATGCGCTCAAGATCAGCAAATGGATGATATGATAAACGATTGATGTTAGATGATCAATTGGATGATTTGACTGATTGATATTCGATTGGATTGGATTTGATGGGATGATTAATGGTAGGAGGCTAATAGATAGGGGCATTTGATATGATTCAGGTGCAAATGTAGGTACAGGGGATAAACAGAGTTAGGTTTCCCCTAGTTGATCAGATGGCGAGATTGCCCCTAGGTGAGTAGATGTATATTGATTATATCCTTGATGTAGCATTGATCAATTTGATGGATCAGACATTTGAGGACTTTGATGATATAATCATGATTAACTTCCACCCCCTTGATTAAGGAAAAAAAAATTCTATAACAACTATAATTCAAGATTAATCTATATGAATGCCATGCAATGCAACTAATTGTCACTAGAGTTTTGCGAAAGAAATGTAATAGAGATATATTTTCATCATTGAGAATTGTGGTACTAGGAGTTGATATAATCCTTATTGGTGCCACTGCGACCATAAGAATATGAATATGAATTTCATCTCAATTGGTAACCTCTTTTAGGAACCTAGTACAACCCTCACTAGTTGAATGACCAACTATGGGAGTATGAATACCAGTTTCAACAGATTCAATGTTGCAAGTGGATTTTGGTATTAAGATATGGAAGATCTAAATAGCCAAGGTATCCTTTTGCATAAACAAACAAAGGTTAACCCTCCTTCCTATATGAATGTCCTTGATGGTTCTTTGATGATCATGTCATTAAACAAATTCACACAAGTTAGGGGATCTTCCTCAAAACAGTTACATAAAAGTCAAGAAAAACATCATGTCTCCATCATCGCCAATCTAGTCGAAACATCATCGATTAGCTAAAAAGAACATGACTTGAAAAGGTAAATAAAAATACAAATTTTTTTAAGTATTTTTCAATGTATCTCAATTTTCAATAAGAATTCCAAACATTCTGATCATTTAAATGTTATGAATTTTTAATCCTGATAAAATAAGTCAAATGAAGTTCAAGGATCAAGGTATGTGATCAAATTGTTTGGATTGAACAATGATATCCATCAAAGGTTCCAAAATATCTCTCCTCTGAAATTCTAAAAATCGGCTTGAGTCATGTGACCAAGATGTAGCACGTCTGAATCTGTTTGTACCAAAAAACCAACGATTTTCCCCCAAGTGAAAAATGAGACCATGTGAATCTTGGGCAAATGAAAACTCAAATGCAACAATGCAGCTCAAAGACTTTAAGCAAGATTTTTGGATTTTCTAATGTTTTTGGATTTTTTAGAGATTTTTGATTTTTTAGAGATTTTTGAATTTTTAATTTTACCATCTCTCAAACAAGATCACATTGGTTTGCCCCAAATGTCTAGAAAGGTATATGACATGAAGGATGGATTTGCAAGCTGATGGATTAGAGATGGAAATTCCATGATGGATGAAGCATGCGAATGTGACCCATATAACCATCTTCGTAAGATTACCCAAGCTAAGGAAAAAGGATATAGCAATGCAAAACATGTTTTTGGATAAGAAATGGAAGCCAATGATGCAGTTATAGATAGAATATGGGATAAGGATCTATTTTCATGAAAGCATGTGATCCAAAAGAGTGGACATGTCAAGGAGTTTTTTATAACAAAGTTTGAACTTTGCATCCTTCATTTCTGATCAAGACCAATGGATCAATTTGGGTAAGATGTGGATAGGATAGAATGATCGATATAAAGGGATGATGGAGGTTATGAAGGGATGATTTGGGATTATGGAAAGACTGCATAGGAATAATGAAGGTGGAATGGGGATAAGCAAGATCATGATAGGGTAGCATGGATGCAACAAGTAAGTAAGATGATGGAAAGGATAACGGTGTCAAGATACTTGATGCTTATGGATGTGTTCAACCTTGTCAAGACAAAAGGTAAAAGAGGTAATATGGATGCAAGTGAGATAAATGATAGGAATATAGAGGATAGCATGGATGAAACTTGCCCCCAAGTGTAGAGTGCAAGATGAGGAATTACGCGTGATGCCTGTTTGTTAGGTTTTCATCATGGTACTTGCCCAAGGAGCCACAAGAAGTGGTTTTCACCATAGGATAGATTGATCTATCTTTACTTTTTCTACCAAGGCACTCGTTTACCAAGGTTTCACCAAGGCACTTTTCTCTTTTTTCAAATTTTTTCTTTTTTTTATATTTTTCAAAATTTCCCCAACATCTGGATCTTTGGACAATGCTCTTCTGAAAGATATGCTATAATAAACCTTGAATATGGATAGGATGCCCAAAGATATTGATAAGGTGATGATAAAGGATACCATATGGAGGATAAGGGTAGATAGTGGTGAAGGTTTTATGCCATAGATTGGATAAGAGGGATGGAAAGATGGAAAGTATGTGTTGGATAATGAATGTGAGGATAAGAAGAAGATATGTTGTGGATGGAAATGTTGGCAAGATCAACTTTGACACACACTTTGAAGAGTGGTGGAATGATGGAGGATCAAAGGATGAAGGAGGTGAGGATGTAGCTAAGATAGTGGATTTTGGGATGTAGGAACCCAAAGTAGACTTGGAAAGTGGAAAATGTTTAGAAGGAGATGGAATGGAAGCCTTTGGAAGCTTGAATGCCAAGTTTGATTTTTATTTTGTGTGCAAGTCTTTCAAAAGTGACTTGGGAATCCACATATTCTTTAATTTTTCTTTCTTTTGCGATGATTTTGAATGAATTTATTCAATGAGGGATTTAGGAACCCACATTTTCTTTGATTTTTCTTTTTTTTTGGTGGACCTTTGCAGCCTTTTGGATATTTCATTTTTCTTTGTGGAACTTTGCGGCCTTTTGGGTATTTCTTTTTTATTTTCATTCGCATGTTGATTAGATGGGACATGGTGATTTTTATACACATGTGGATTCTTGGATTTTTTCCTTTTATGTTTCACATCCAAATTGCTTCCAAAAGACGTAGGAATTTTGGGTGAATGGGAATAATATGGAGGGTTCATATGGATTGGTGTTTGGAAATTCTTAAAGTATGTGTGCCTTTGTTGATCTTGATACATGGTAGGGTAAGTGAATGGAGAGTGGGATGGTAGGAATGGTTGATGGAGGAATATAGGGACCTAATATGGATGCAAGGGATGAATAATTTAGCTTTGGGACATAGGAACCAAAAATGGATTTGGAGGATGGTGAAGTCATGTGGTTTCATTTGAATGGATGGAAATAAGGTGTGAAAGGGATATCAACATCTTTGGAATAAGCATCATTTCCAAGGTTCTCATCTTTAAGATTTATCTTTATACCAATAGGCTCATGATTAGCTTTCATAGGAGAAACTTTGATAGGATCAAATGAGATTTGAAGGGATTTATTATCATACAATGAATTTGGAGGAATGATGGTTTCTTGAGGTGAATATGGAGGATCATGACAAGGAGTTGATCGGATACTTCGATCTTGACAAGGATCTTTGGATGGTGTAGAGAGGGTGCTTTTCTCTTGATTTTCAATATGTTCATTGGAAATGATGGAAGGGTTATATTGATCTTGCTTGGGAATTGGACAAGGTATAGATCTTGGAAGGACACATTGTTCATGAAATGGAAGGATATCAGCTTGGAAGACATGAAAGGGTGCAAGGGGATCATCACAAGATTCTATGGATACGAGACCTTCATCAAATATGGGAGGGGATTGTATAACATCTTGACCTTGATCTTTATTGATAATTTTTTCTTTTCTCTTTGGATTATCCTCTTGACATGGAGCCACTTCTAAGGACAAGGTAGATGCTTAGATATGCTTGGGGAATGTTTGGAAGAATGATGGCGAATCCTTTTGAATAGGAATTGAAGCACATGAAGCTTTGGGGTCCAAGATCTTTGAAGCATGGAAACAATTTGCAGCAAGATGTAAATTATCTTGGGTTTCTTTTAGAGGTATCCCTTGAGGGTAGACACAGTCAATGTGGAATGTACCATCATTAGGCTCACTCTTTGGTGGAGGAATTTTGGATAGCTGTGAAGCTTTGTGAGATGAACGAAGGATGAAAGGAGTAAAGGCCATGGGAGAAACCTTGCTAGATAGAGGTTTGTGCATTTGATATTTATTGAAAGTGGTACCTTTATCTTCATTCTCTTTATTATCTTGATTGCAAATAGGGTGGTCATGGAATTTTTCTTAATCCAAGATAGGTTTGTTGCATTTAAATATTTTGTTTTGTGAAGAAAATGAAGATACAGATGGCCCATCATCATAAAGAAAAGGAAAATTTGATCATAATGATGGATTTTTAGATAATGTATCCCTTTTCTTTTCCTCATCCTTCTTTAAGGTTGATATATCATCATTATGAGAAAGGGTAGCTCCTAATTGAGAAAAATATGCTTCTTTATCCTTCTTCAAAATTAAGCACATTGTTTCCATAAATATGGGATCTTGGGATGCCTCCAATATGTCATCTTCAGTTACTTCGTCATATTGAGTCCTATGGAGATTTTGATCTTGATTTTGATAATTATTCTCCACCATAGGATTGATTCATTTCTCAAATAGATTCATCATTATAAATGTTTGAAGAATCTGATCTATCTGTTTCACTAACAAAGAATAACCCCAAAAAGGGTATCAAAATATGATTTAAAAATTGTTCCAAACCCTCAGGAAATGCCCCCTGCTTTCCCTTCTTTGTTTTTGGGCATCACTTGTCTGTGTGTAGGTGTGACTTAAATGTTAACAGGCATCAACTAGAATTTATGTAGGTGGCACTCTGCAGTTGAGCAAGCGGCTTTTTCCTGTTGATAGGCGTTGTTTAAATATTTCTAGGCATCACTTTCCAGTGACTTACACGGTGTTTAAAATATGCCAGGCATTGTTTCAGAGTTGCATGTGTTACAGAACTATCTACAGGTGTTGTTTAACTGCTCATACGTGGAATTTGGTAGATCAAAGTTATTTTTGTCAATTTTTTTGGTTTTTAGAAGTTTAAGGGTTATGATCAGGTTCGCCAGAGAATATTCTTGCTTGAAAAGTAAATAAAAAATCAACACACACATCAAATTTGCATCATGTCCCTAAAACAACACTAATGTGTATGTTATTGGTCATTTTAAATAGGTATATAACAAGAAGATCTTCCACGCAATTCTACCTAAAGTCAAATTTGGATTTTAAACACTTGGCTCTAAAAGGTAGGCTTGCTACTTATATAGGATTTATTGATCACCTCCATTCTAAATCATGTCAATTCCTTTTACCCCCTTGCGGGCTTCCCACACACACAAAAGTATGATTTTGCACAATCTCAAAGGACTACTTGAGGAAGTGAATAAACTTGTACACAATCTAGTCACCTTCCCATTAAGGAAGAACACATTTATTTATAGTGGGTTGGATAGTATCATGGCAAAATCGATTGTCTCCCACTTTGGGTCGTTCCCTCTCACCGTCCTCGTAAGGAAATTCTCAGGAGGCAGGCCCTCTAAAGCTTTATTTTACCTAGCATGTATATGAAAGCAATAAAGTGAACTTGGTTCAACAAGTTTGGGAATTTGATTCACTTAAAAAGTGAAGAGCATATCCCTATTGTTGTTCCTTGTTCAAAACACTTCAAGCAACAATTATTCTTTTTCAACCTTGTTACAAAGAGGTTCTTATAAATGAAGTGTTTGGTTAATTTTGCCTTCCTAATTAGCTAGATTTAATTGAAATGTCGCAAGTTAAGAAAAAAAAAGCTTGATGAGTAGATTACCTCTTTCGAAGCTAGCAATGGCTAGGAACTTTTTTGAGTTTTTTCTTGTTTTTCAACTCACCTAATGGCAATCATTTTCTCTCTGGCTCCTCCAAGTTAGTCAACACAAAGGCCAAAGTGAAGAAAACTTGAAATTGAATTTGCAAATGCACCTAAGATCTTTTGATAAAATTCATCAAATTAAGTTTAAAGAACCTAAAGCATAAGAATCAATTTAAAGTAGGGAACTTCTTTTTGTATGCACTACTAAATTTCAAGTAATGATCATACAAATTCTCTTCTACCTCTAAATTTGCTAAAATATTGGTACTATGCAAATCTTTAGAGTACTTGTTGAGAGATCTTACCTCTTTGCTTTCTCTTGTAACTCTGAGTTCTAGCTTCTGCACCTTTGGATGCTTTTTCATCTGCAGGAAAAACACAGACAGAAAGTTAGAAATCAGAATTTAATGATTTAACAACAAAAGAATATAAAAAGAAACAGGCGGCATTTAATAGATAGAAGGCATGATTAAACTATTCCTAGGCATTATTTAAAATTGCATAGGCGTTGCTTTCCAGCGAATTAGGCATTATTTAACTCTGCTAGGAGTAAATATTTAAGTGACAGGTGTGATAGAAAGTGAAAATTGTGTAAAAGAAAAGCTACTAGGCATCATGTAAAACTTCATAGGCAGATTTTCCCATAGCACATGCGATGATTTACTGTCACAAGCGTGACAATTTATCTCACAGGCGACATAGAAAGAAAAAGACAGAAAAGAAGGATTTATGTAGGCATCAGTTAACTTCTGACAGGCATTGTTGAAATGTGTGTAGGTGTCACTTCCTTAAAAATCTACAAAATTTGCACAAAGTGAAGCAAAAACACATACAAAAACTTTAAAAATGATGAAAAAGAGGCCTAAAGCCTCACGGTGGGTGCCATTTGTGTGTGAATTAATTACACCTTCATGAGATTGATTGATTTAACTACAATTATATGGAAAAACATAAAAAATTTAAGCTAAAGAATTGTAATCAAATTACTAAACATCTCATGGTTCTCTAGCTAGTATTCTAGTAAAGTTCTCAGCCTTAATCTCTACTAGTGACAATCCTAGAATGAGAAATTGATAAAATTATATGCCTAATCTAGCTCATTTCTCTCTCAAATGATGATTTGTAATCCAAATGCTCATGAAATTCTCTCCATAATGCTCAATTTTATATAAAACTCTCAAATATGCTCAAGATTGCTATGAAATTGCGTATAGGTTTGATGCTTTGCATTCAAATTTTCTAGGATATGTTATGCTTAAAAATGGATTGTATTTATAGAAAATTCCCAAGTGTAGGGGGTAGAGTTAATTTATCATGATTAAGCCTTGGTTGAGTGAAAGGATTTGAGATGGTTTCAAATGGGGGGACAATTTAAATGGTTGTCTCAAAGGTTGAGACAAAGGGAAAAATTTGAGTGATTGAGATTCAAAGTTGAAAATGAGTGATTGAGATTCAAATTTAGGAGTGATCCATGTGCTTTGTGTTCTCAATTACCATTGGTTGCTCAAATTCATGTTGAAATATATTAGGATTATTTAATTCAATCAATTAATTAAATTAGCCATGTAGGGATGAATAGGTTCAATTTGATTTTTGATTTAAAACTATACAATTAATTGATTAAAATCAATTATATAATTTTGATTGATCCTTTTAGGCTTATATTTAATTATTTTATGTCATGATTAATTAATCCTTTGATTTAACTTGATTTTATCCATTTTGATTGATAAATGTCCTTTTGAATTTATTTTGATCCATTTTGAAGCGTTTTGTGCTATTTTGATCCATATTGATCCATTTTTTGCTATTTTTAGAATATTCATTGTTCTCTTCTATGAAGAAGAAAGAAACCAAATTTTACATTAAAAACACCTATACAATGTCAATATTTTGTGGGTGTTATTCATTACATGTTGTGCATCAACTTATTCAATTCATACCAAAAAAATATTTAAAATTTGAATTATGTTTATGATAACCATAACTATTATAATGTTTGACCTCATTGCTCTACCTATTCCCCAACCTCAAATATTATTTTTAACAATAAGAACATTAATTCCTTGTTTATTCTTTCAAATCTTTTCTTATTTATTCTTTCATCTTTCTATCATCTAATTGGATCCTCTAGCACCTACTTATCCTGAAGAATTATATGGTCGATTCTATTTCATGCACAACTTGCAAAAAATTTTAAACACACAATTAAATCCCCTTCACATTAAAAATGTAATGACTCGAATATGCAACTATTATAATTTGGAAAAGATCACATTTCATCTATTTGTTGAAACTCTACATTTTTTTAACCTAGTTATTTGAGATAGAAAATGGTAACAACCTGAAAGAAAATACAATTCCATAGGAATATCTCTCGACCATTCACAATCTATACCAACATAAAATCCTCCTAAAAGGCTTATATGATGATCAAAGCATAATATATTTTGTAGCACTTTGGGCACACATGAATGGAAAAAACTGAATAAATATCTATCATACCATGAAAGATGACTTCTATTGTGGACATACATCAAAAATGTGATATTTATAAATTTATATGTATGTTTAGATACATAAAATACATCTTCAACAATGATTTATGGATTAATAACTATGGATTATTTCACACTCTTTTTCAAACATAGATTTAATCTATAACTATTCTCCATTCTTTGATATTTCTAACATCTATGTGTGGATTGTATGAAGAAATTTACAACATTAAATTACCCAAAATTTGAACTCTCATCCATCTTAACAACATCTTTAAATGAAGTACCTCCTTCACATTCATCCATATGAAAACCTACTAACATTTAAAAAACTTTGAATTATGCAACAAATACTTATAAAGGAAACAAAAATAAAATTGCCATTCTTAAAACCCCAAAATAATGATCCACTGACAAACAAATGCCACCAAAAAGTTGAGAGGATATTTAGAATAGTATGGAAAAAAATTATATTCTGATTTTGGTCTTTTTTGGGCTCTAAAACTTAGGGCTTTATTTATTGAGAGGGCCTTTCCACAAGAGTGAAAGTCACTCGACCCAGGTGTGAGAGACCTTCTCATTCCTTCCTTCCCCGTATAGCTCGCCACATTAATTTATGGATAGTGGTGGCTGGTGGACTCGTTTATGGCCCATGACTCATCTGGAAATGGGCATATTTTGAGTGTTTCTATGGGAGATAAAAGAGAGAAAACCTTGAAGGACACAGTCGTGGAAACAAGGAGGATTCCAGAATAATCAAGGTTCTTACCTCTACCTCATAATTTTCTTGAGGACAAATCTGATCACATAGGAGATGGAGGTAAGTGCCCCTCTGGCACTAAAATAATTATTAGATCTAATTCTCATATGACCAATGCTATTTGTGATGAAAAGATTAGGCTTAAAGATTATGTTATCTTTCTTGTGGATCTAGACATCAATAAGGTCCCTTCCCGCAATTTCTTGAATAGTTGGCTACATAATGTATGGGTAAAAAACCTAGGGTTTCACTATTCCTTATATAAGATGATACAAAAAGGGCTCTTCATCATTTTTTTCAAGGATCCTCACTTGCAAAAGGAGATTGTTAGGAAGCAGTTTAGTCAATTGGGTCAAGTTTTATTAGGACCATTGTTTGGTCTCCAGAAGCTAATAATAATGAAATCCTTTCCCTTTCTTACTCGAGATGGGTTACTATGCATAAAATACCCCCTTATCTATGAAATTTTTTCCCCAAAGCCTTGGAGAATGTTGGGAATATTCCCTAGATGGATGACTCCCCTTCTATGTTGCCGCATTTAGATGTTAGGCTTTTTCTTTTGATTAACCCAGGTCAGGATTTTCCTAAGGAGTTGATTTTTAAGATTGAAGAGGATACAATATATTTCCCTATTTAATTATTTGGTGGCATCAATGCTACATTTCTATATAGGATGGAAGGAAATATAAGAAAAAAATTCCCTCTATTGAAGAGTAATAAGAACCTTAGGAACTCTTCTCTGAATGTTAAAACCACTATTAACCTCATCTTCCTTGATTTTTCTCCTCTTGAGCATAGCATGGATTTCTCATTACCTCTAATTGTTTCCCAACCCTCCTCTTCTTCTGCCCCTATCGATCTTGAGACCCATTGTGAGACTTCCCCTCTGAGTGAGCCTACTAGTCCTCTATTGGATTCTGATGTAGGTGTCCCCCAATCTTATGCCCCTACACCATCTTCTACCATTGTTGATCCCTATGTAGACCTGAACCCCCTCTATTTCCAATGCTATCTCTTTTGAGTCTTCTCACCAAACTGGCCTCCTTAAGCACAAAACACTTAATTTTCAACAACTCACTCTGCAAAAATTGAAGCACATTGTTGATATCAAGAAAAGTATTGAAAATAAAATAAGATTTGGCTTGGGAATTGCACAAGAAAGTGTTGTCAAATATGACTCATTTGAGGATAATTTACATACCAATGATCCTAAAAAGGATTTTATTAGTCTTATATTGTAAGGCCGCTAGCCTTGGTAGAACTATAGAGAAGCCTGCTAGTGGGGATATGGATGTAGTGGTCTCTTAATGCCCTTTCTTAGACTCTGTCAATATGGATGGGGACATAGATGAGGTTATATTTTTAATCAAGAAGGCCTATGACCTTGATATCCCCCTCATTGATGTAATTATTGAAGTAGAGCCCACTTCTACCCCCCTTCCAGTCCTCCCATAAGCTCTAACAACCCAATGAAGATCTTACTCCCCAAGAATGAAACTATTCCTTGATAGGAGGGATAGAAATAAGGTCAATTTAGATAGGATTTTAACAGAATAAAAGCCATTAGTTTTGTAGATCTCTAGGAGAGGAAGAGTTGGGCTATTGTCTTTTACATTAGCTCAATCTCTTCGATTATAATTTAAGATGTCATGATGGAACTACGCACTAGGAAGGTCAGGAAGAAGAAACACACTAAAAAGACAAAAACAATAAGATACCAAACCTTTGGGGGATAAGTATTTGAATTTAAAAGGAAAGGAGGCAGACCTAGTGTGTCCATTTCTAATAAACTAAACAAGATTACCCCAAAAAGGAAACTTCCTAAATGCTATAAAAGCTTTAGAGATCCAATGGATACTACTCCCTAACTTTTGATGGAACTGGATTGTGTCTCTTGGAATGTTAGGGGACTTGAATCCATGGACATGAATTTTGTGGTGAAGAGATTCCTAAATATGAAGAAGAACATTAATATTATCCTACTTCAAGAAATCAAGGTCGTGTAGTTCTTCTTAGACATTAACTTGAAATGCATATGGAGGGTTGTAGACCACTTTGTCACCAACCAATCAAAAGGAAAAGGTGGGGCTATTGTTCTGATAAAAAAGAGTTTGAGTAAATATTTTGTGAGGTGGGTTTTCTCCCCATGAAAATGATTGGTTTGGGTAATCCTAAAATACAAAGATATGGATTTTGGGGTTTGTTCTATCTATAATCCCAATGACTATAGGGAGAAGATTGAGCTCTGGAAATGGGTTGCATAGATGGAGGAGATACCTTGGATCTTAGGTGGGGATTTTAACATGGTAGATCACCCTCAAGATAATTTAGGGGTAAAAACTTTGAATGGAAACCTAATGAGAAATATTTCTCATATAGAATGATTAATAATTTGAGACTCCTTGACTCTCTAGTTGGTAAAAATAATGAGTACAAAGATATTTAACACACGGTGTAATTATCAGTAGGGAGAAAAGAGAATATATAGTAGGTTAGATAGATTTTATGTCAATAAGGATGTCATCAAGGTCATAAAAATTCCAAAGGGAAGAGTGTGAGGGTAATTGTTATAATTTAATTTTTCCTTGGCGAACTATGTAATTATAGGATAAACCAAGGTATCCTAATTTTATTCTTGTCCTCTAGTTGAAATAGGAGGACATGTCACTTTTTGTATTTCCTTTAATAAGGAAATTAGATATTCCTCCTTAAGAGGATTCCTACACATGGCACACACTTAATGTGAATGTGGCACTCATAGGATATGGGAGTTACATGCAAACTCCTTGACTCATCTCTACTTAAGAGATGCTTTTATCACACTTCTCAAGGTTGGTTCTCACAAGTTGGTTCTCATGGGATTTCTTCTCTCTTCTTCTCTCATTCTCATTCTTGCTCTCACAATATTGTAATGATCTTCTTTCTCAAGCTCTCTCTCTTTCATGGCTTCTTGCCTCATTCATATTATTCACAAGGGGTTTTTTCTTGTTTTTTCCCCTTTCAAAATCCTTGAGTTCTTGTGTTAGTCTTGGAGAATTTTGGTGAGCTTGGTGTTTGATCTATTGAAGCAAAATCTCTCTCTTTCTTTTTATTTGGTAAAACTCTTTCTCTTGCACACTCTCTTGGATTCTTCCCTTATATTTTTTAATTTTATATTATGTTTCTAACATGGTATCAGAGCTGGTTTAATCTTTGTTTTGAGTGTTGCATGCAGGAATAGTTGAAAGATATCTCCGTTGAGGAGAAGAAATCAGTTTTTTGTTGATCTAACTCTTTTTTACAGGCATTTCCTTCATTATTTTTGCAAATCTAAGTCTATTCATATCTATTTCAAGTTTTTTTTTAAAATTTCTAACTCACCCTCTGTCGGGAAACTGCAAGGGTTTTCTCTTTTATGCATTTTTATTCATTTCTCTAACTATCTTATTTGCAGATTTTTATACTCAGATTTATATATTTCAGCATTCTAACTTTGTTCCTTGCATTCACTTTGCTAAAATCTATTTTTTAATTTATGTTTTAATATATCTCTTTGTATATTTATCAAGGTTCATCTGATTTCTAACTATTTTATTTTGTAGGTTTATTCAAAATTTATAGGTTTTTATTGTGTCTCATCTGCAGGATAATCTTAATCCATCCTTGTTTTATCTCTATCTTCTTGCAAGATTCTATGACTTTGTCCAGCAGCCTATTAAAACATTTTTTATTGGTTGGTCACTGCATTGCGCAACCCATACATTACCTTGCACAACTTATCTTTTGTTCCATTGGTTTTATATTCCTTAGTGCAACATTTTGTTATCTTAGTTTTCTTTTTTCTCCTTCGCAGCATTATCCTATTAATCTTTGTCTATAATTTTTAGCACATACATTTCTTAGCACAAATTTTGTTTATTCTAAGGATCTTACCTTTTAGCGCAACATTTGGTTTTTTGCTTCTTGTGCAACCTTGTCTTCAAGCATTGTCACAACTTTATTAAACATTGTCATAACATTCTTGGCTTGCACAGCTTTTTCAACTCTCTGCGCAGTTCTCCAGATTCATCACTTAGTTGGCGCAGTCCTCCAGATTCTCTTAGCTTGCATTATATTTTTTTTCATCTCAGCATTTAGTAGTTTTATAAACTCCAATCTTTCTTGCATAGCATATCCTTGTTTTAAGTGTTCAGCTTTCTTTTGGTTTAGTACTTCCCTTTGCGCAGCCTTTTGTTACATCTTTTCTGCATTTCCTCTAGCCTTTGTCATTCGTATTCCCTTACGCATCATTCTTAGCATTTACTTTTTCATTATGCAGCATTAATTCCTCCTTGCACAACCCTTTTAGCATTTGAACTTATTTTTTGTTCTTCCTCACCTCTTTGTTTCTTTACGCAGCTTTCTTGCTACCTCATGCAGCCTTAGCTTGTTGCTTTCTTGTCCTTGGTCCCTCCCTTCTTCACACAGCTTCTTTGATTTTGAACCACAGTTTGGTATCATTACTATTTCGCAGAGATACCTAGTCTTGTCTTTGAGGAATGTATTTGCAGTAAGTTTGACTCCAAATTTTTACCAGTTGGCACATTTTTTCTTTATTATCCTTTTTTTAACATCTACAAGTAAGTATGCAATAAAATGTTTCTGCATATAATTTAGTATTGTCAGTTTTATTGGGAGGTTATCATTCTATTCTCTCTGCGGGCTTATTATTATTATTATTATTATTATTATTATTATCATTATTATTATTATTATTATTATTCCATCTTTGACTCACTTAAATCTCATTATTTTATTATTTTATAATTAACTAATTACTTAATTCATATTTGTTCAAATTTTTATTTTAATCAAAAAGTTTAAACATCAATACATTTTTTCTGCTTAATATTACTTCATATCGCTTCATTCCTACGTTATTTATATCAATTCTAACCAAATTCAATTGGTGTTTCATTAATTCATTGCAATTAAAATTTGTTCATTCAATTAAATTAAAAATTTAGTTTTTTTTCAAATATTTGTTTAACCAGTTACTTTAATTCAAATTTATTTTTCTTAATCTTGATCAGTATTTATTCTTTGTATTCCACTTTGTTTAAGTTAATTTGATCATCTCTTTCTTTATTAATCACGTCTACCCTAATTCCAGAAATCAAACTCAATAATTGTAACCATCATTTATGGAATACTCATATTTATTTTATATAATTTTGTGCTAAGTTATTTTAAAATATGTTTTCTTTAAGAATTTTTTTTAATTGCAAGTTATGTTTTCAAATTTTGTACAATTGGTATTATTATTCAAGTGACGAGGGTATTTCTTTTTTCTAGCTAACCTACATTCAACTTTTTTCAATTTTATGAATCAAAATGATATACTTTAAATATTCGATAAAGTCATTGTTAATGCTAACTTATAAATTTTCACGTATTGTGAGTTATCTATTGACAACCCTTCAACTGTATTATTATTAATTTTATTGTTTAAACATTAATTGATATCAGTTTTATATGATCTATTGTTATGCACTTAGTTACATCTTTTATGGGTTCATCATTGTTCCATTTTTAAGTTGCACTGGGTTGCACTTACTTCAGTTGATGTTTATCAACTTGTTCCACTTGTAAGTTACACTGGGTTGCACTTACTTCGCTTGATTTTTATCAACTTGTTCCACTTGTAAGTTGCATTGGGTTGTACTTACTTCAGTTGATAATTGTCAACTTGTTCCATTTGTAAGTTGCACTGGGATGCACTTACTTCAATTATTTTTATCAACTTGTTCCATTTGTAAGTTGCACTGGGTTGCACTTCCTTCAGTTGATATTTATCAACTTGTTCCATTTGTAAGTTTCACTGGGTTGCACTTACTTCAGTTGATGTTTATCAACTTGTTTCACGTGTAAGTTGCACTGGGTTGCACTTACTTCAGTTGATGTTTATCAACTTGTTCCATTGCTTCCTTTTTTGGTGAGGATATTGTTCTTGAAATCCTTCTTGAATTTTGTTGGATATCTTTGGTAGGCAATATGTTATTACACCTCGTAATCTTGTCTTATGGTTCACAATGGTAAACATGCTTGGCAAATCAGGATCTTACATTATTTTGGTGCTTGAATCTCATGTTCTTCTAATTTATCATTATCTCTCTCATATTTCATTGATTAATATACTAACATGATAATGCACTACATTCTTCATTTCTTAGATCATGAGTCATGCAGGTTGTGGATTGATCACCCATTTTCTTGCAGTGAGATGATCCATTACTGGACTGTCTATATCTATGTGATTAACACATTGTTGATGCGGGTTTAATTAGTTGACCTTGTCTGTGGTCATTTGTGTTTTAGTATATTTCTTTCATGAGAGCATTGATAAATACTTCCGTACCTAACTGGTTCTTTTGAAACTTTGAGCATATGGTTTATCTTGATATCATGTTCACTACATTGCACATTTTTATGATTGCTCATGATTAATCTCATTCTAAAGTTTTCAAAAATTCTCTAAAGTTGAATTATTTTATGATACATATTATGAGTTTATTTTCAAAGGTGTACTGATTTGTATCAAGGGTAGGTCCCAACTATGGGAAATCTACTTGTGGTTTTTTCTATTCTTTTGATTCAGGTGATATATCATGGACCTTTCCAAATACATCAATTCATTTACACATGTCCTATGAATCACAAGACTACTTGCAGATGTGCATATACTTCCACTTGAACAAATTTAAAGGACCCATCTACTTCTCTTGGATCTACCAAATATGCTTGTACATTATGTTTCTAGAAGGTCACTTGCAAAATTGAAGACAATACAATTTTTTCCTTATATTGAAGATCTAGTTGTAGATATTTGTAAAAATTGGGTTTCATGCCCCTTGTTGTAAACACCCCAAGTAAAGATTAAAGGGGGGTGTTAGAATTTAATATTTCCTTGGCGAAATATGTAATTAAAGGATAAACCAAGGTATCCTAATTTTGTTATTGTCCTCTAGTCCAAGTAGGAGGACATGTCACTTTTTTGTATTTCCTCTAATAAGAAAATTAGATATTCCTCCTTAGGAGGATTCCTACACATGGAACACACTTAATGTGAATGTGGTACTCATAGGATATGGGAGTTACATGCAAACTCCTTAACTCATCTCTACTTAAGAGATGCTTCTCTCACACTTCTCAAGTTTGGCTCTCACAAGTTGGTTCTCATAGGATTTCTTCTCTCTTCATCTCTCATTCTCATTCTTACTCTCGCAATGCTGTAATGAGCTTCTTGCTCAAGCTCTCTCTCTTTCATGGCTTCTTTCCTCATTCATACTATTCATAAGGGGATTTTTCTTATTTTTTCCCCTTTCAAAATCCTTGAGTTCTTGTGTTGGTCCTGGAGCATTTTGGTGAGCTTGTTGTTTGATCTATTGAAGGAAAATATCTCTCTTTCTTTGTATTTGGTAAAACCCTTCCTCTTCTACACTCTCTTAGATTCTTTCCTTATCTTTTTTCATTTTATTTTATGTTTCTAATAGTAATTCCATACACATTCTCAGACCATCATCCCATCCATGGAATAATTTTCCTTAAAAACATCTCCCCTCCACCTCAGAGCAGAAGGGGGGGCTTTTCCCTCAATACTAGGTTTTTGGATGATGAGGATGTGAAGTATGATGCTTTCATAATCAGGAAATATAATTATTAGAACATCAATAAAAAAAATGCCATAGATTGGTGAAATCAAAAAGTTCAGAGTTGGAAAATTATGTTTCAAACTGTTGGGATGAAAAAATATAAAGACTCTAGGAGATTTGAAACTGAACTACACAACAATCTTTTGAAGGTTGAAGAGTCCATACAATGTAATCCTGATAATCTTGATTTTGTTGAATCTCTCAGGATAGCCAAGGATGCCCTAAGGAAGATTCCGAATGTGAAATTTCAAGGGTACAAGGTTAGAGCCAAGTGTAATAGGATAGATCATGGTGACAAAGGGTCTAAATTCATTTTCCTACTAATTAAGAGTAAAGAGGCCAAATAAATTATTAACATCATTTGGGATGAATGGGTAAACATCATAGATGAAGCTGATATATAGAATGCTTTTACTCAATTATAATCAAAAGTTGTTTGCTTATGAAGACTGTAGACATAATAAGGAGAGAGTTAGAGACAATATTAGTAAAATTATTACAAATAAAATTAGTAAGGAAGATTGTATTATGTTAGGAAAAGTGATTTACTTGTTATGAATTTAGAAGGCTATACAAACACTTAGTAATGACAAGGAATTCAATCCCGATGGGCTACCTACACAATTTTACAAGAGGAATAGTAACTTGATAGGGGAAGATCTTATCCAAGTGTATCATGATTTCATTGATAAGGAGTATTTGGGCATGGAAATCAATAGTGGGGTTATTAAACTCATACCCAAAGATGGGGATAAGTCCCTTATAAAAAATGGAGACCTATTACATTACTAAATGTCTGATGCAAAATACTAGCTAAAAGATTTGAGGGGATTTTTCCTAAGGTGGTCAATCCTACTCATACAATATTTTTTAAGGGAAGCTTTATTATAGAAAATATTCTCACTTGTTGGGAGGCCATGAATTGGGCACAATATTCCAATCAAAATGTGTCCATGATGTTGATTGATTTTGAGAAAGCATACAATAAAATTGAGTGAAGATTCATTTGAATGATGTTGGAGAGTTTTGATTTCCCTAGATTCTTCTACTAGATGGTGAAAAATATTATGAATGATGCTATGGATGATTTAGAATTTAATGGCTCTAAGTCAGATAAATTATAATGATCATATTTTTTCCATTAGTATACCAAGGAAAAAATTTATGAACCACTGGTAACATGATCACCGAAAGACAAGTTTATAGTGAAACCTGACACAACAGTTTACAGAGGTCACTGAAACTAGTTTTCATCAATAAAATAGGTTACAATGTAAAATGAAAGCCAGTCTAAAGAGAAACCCAAGCACCAGTCTACTGAGAGAGAACTTTATTCTGAGAAATGTGGATCTGAGTTACACGTCAGATAAAACACTTAATTTTTATATTTAATTTTAAAGCTTATCTTTAAAACCATTTCTGAAGGGACAAGTAAAGCAAATGTAATTGTTTTAATTAGTCTAACTGATTGAAAACATGCAAACTAGGAGATCAAGGTCAAGTTGTAAACCTTTGATCATAGAGTTTTCATAGTTAAGCGTGAAAATTATTGAGTTCAATTCATTGTATAAATATATGTGTAATCAATTAGAACAAGATGATGTGATGATGATTGTAGCCATAGAGAGATCTATGGATCAGATACAGAGTTTTAATGCAGAAGGACAACAAAAGATGAAATCATTTATAAAGAATAAGATTCAAAGCTACTGAGAAGAACATAGGTATTAATCAATCACTATAGGTGATACATCATATTGTAAACTTTAAAGGATCCATACTCAGCAATTCAGGATTGCGTATACTTAGGTTAGTAAGTATTTTTTACTACATTCTAACAAGTGTAGAAAATAGAATAAATCCTTTGAGAAGGTGGATTTAACAATCCTTTTGTAAATCTCTTAACTGAGTGCACACTACATAGTGTTGCTAAAGCTCTTAACAGAGTAGACCTTAACAATTATAAACATGTTACTCTTAATAGGGTAAGATCTTCAGAAGTGATCAAACTTGTAAGCCTTAACCGACCCCTTCCATTATATAGATAGTGAAGTTTTATAAGTTTCATCCCCACTACAGTTTTTACCTTCTAATAGGGGTTTTCTACGTTACCAAATCTTGTGTCATATGTCATTACATTTCATGAATGTTTCTATGAATGTTAATATGCAAATTAAGTTTATGATTTGATATTACATGCACAAAGATAGAATAGCATATATGGTTGGTAATGCAAGGAATTGATTACTAAAGGATTAAGGTTAAGTGATAATAGTTTTTAGGGTACTGATTCACCCCTCCCCTATTAGTACACACCATTCCATTATTCCAACAATTGGTATCAGGGCTAGATCTGTTATTTGGGAAAGTGTAAATCACTTGAGAGAAAAGATCATACAATGGAAAGGTATAAGCTAGAAAAGAATATTCAAAACCAGAAATTGCAAATATAGATCTTCTATGAAAAATAAAAAGAAGCTAGAACCAAGATGAGAGAGTTACTAGATGAAATAAAGGTTATGACATCTCACTATAATGAAATAGATTATCATGAAGAATAGATACCTAATTTATTTGAGTCATCAGGATCTACATCTAGCAATACATCAGACACATCTGAAGGAAGTGTTGGAAGTACAAGAATGGGAAAGCAAGATACTGAGAGGGGGGGTGAATTAGATCTTAAAACTTAACCACTTAAAAAAAATTGATTCACATTCATACATATATGAATTTAACCTAACATCATATAGCATCAATAACATGAAATATGTAACTTATAACACAAAAATTGGTAACCCAGAAACCCAAATAGGTAAAACTAGGGTGGGGATGACACCCACAAAATATTCAATATTGCAGTAATAAAGTGTGCCTTTTAGGGCTACAAGAGTTTGATTGCAACATGCAATCTACCTGGTTAAAGGTCTGTTATGTTAAGAACTAAAGATCATTACAATCTACCTTGTTAAAGGATTTCAACTTACAGTAAAGTAAGCACTTGGCTAAGAGATTTGAAATGGTCTGCTAAAACCACTCTATTAAGAGATTTAACCTAATACACCTATTTAAATGTTCCAAGTAGTGATCCTTTGTTATGCACTCAGATGCTGATGATGGATCTGCTCTTTCCAATACCTTTTGTGATCTCTCAATCTGATATGTCTTTACTCTTCTTATCACTATTCTGTCATTCTGCTTGATCTAGGATTCTTCTCAAAATGAATTACTGTTCATCTCTCATGAACACACAACCCTTCTTTGTATATCTCTTTCTCTCACACTTCTCTCTCTTTTAGGGTTAGAAGCAATATTATTATATCTTTTCAAATCTGGTAGCGAGATCTAGATCAACGATCAAGATCTATTGTTTATGCCTCCAATGCATATTGATTTCTTGATTTGATCCATGCCATGCATAGTATAAAACAATTAAATGCAAAATTAACTCAGTAGACATATATTAAATGTGTACAAAATGTCAGCCCAAATCTCATACAAGTCGGCCTAAACCATTTACATCAAAGTTTGAATTAATCCTGACATGTATGCAAAAACTATTCTTCTCGGCACTAAACATGTCTAATGCTCAACACTTAATATTCTACTCGGCTCAACATGATGTAACTCGGCAACCTAAAAATTGTTCAACAATGTTGCTTGGCCTTGAATGTTTAGCTCGGCCACAGTGATTAACCAACTAAAACTACCTAAGTAAATGACTAAGTGTGGGTCACTAATCATTAACAGAACTTAGGGATTAACAATCTCCCCCTCTGATATTAGTGGCAAAAACACACTTATCATTACAATTCATTCTATCCAAAATGTTGCCTAAGTACATATTGTACTCCCCCTAGGAATGTGCATCATACTACATACAAAAATTTACATAGTATACATGCCTTCAAAAAAATATATATACATGGATACCTGTATTGATCTCCTTATGTTGTATCCTTGTCAATCCTATCAGATTCCCCCTTGTTTTTGTCATTGATTGCTGGCGGGGTCAAGTTATACTTGTCCAAAAACTGTTTATGAAGTTGTAAGGTAGACTCTAATGCAGAGTTCCAACTATCCTTGACAAACTTCATAACCTCTATTTTCACTTCTAGCTCAGCAGCTAGACTTACTAAGCTTTCTGCAGTGGAGAGATGAGAACTTCTCTGAATCAATTCATTTGCAGATGAAATTTCTTTCTGAATGACCTCCAAATGAGGTATCAAAATTGTCTGAATAGTAATAAACTTGGTCCTAATCCGACCATGTTCAGCCATGAGCTTGGCTATCCTCCTTTGTGCCTAAGTCAACCTATTAAAATGTAAGGAGCTAGTGCTAGCATCCATACTTAGTGAAATTCCAGTTGACTTTAGGTCTAGTTGCAATTTCTGTAATGCCCAAAATTCAAACACTAGATTTGACATTAAACAACTATTTATTCTACTTTGACCATATCTAATTTGCAATTTATTTTTATTTTTATTTTTATATTTATTTTTTTAAACAATGACATACTATATTAATTAAAGAAACATAGTGTGAACCTAGTTGTTATATCATTTAACTGGAATCTAAAATGATAATAAATCTACTTAGATCACTAAAGTTTATTATGATGTTCAATAACCAACATGACTTGAAATTGCATACCTGCATTTCTCTTTCTTGCCTGTGTATCATATTCTCCTTGCCTCTCTATTTCCTGCACTCATATATATGGCTACACAACTAGATGCATGATATAAAATTCATAGTTGATTTCATACAACATCATAAGGTAAGCTACATCAATAACTTAGCTAAATCAATCATAAGGTTTTTAAAGCTAGTTTCAAAAAGAGATGCAAACTATGCAAAAGATAGGAAAGGGGTGGCAAGATCAAAGAAGAAATCAAATATACAAGACCTAAGGGCTAGACCTAATGCCTCGGGGACTCATTTCAGATTTCTTTGCCTACGTAACTCGCAGAGACATCATAGTTCAGGTTTACAAAACTTAAACCAACTCATACTAGGCATGTCCTAATGGGGGACAAATCACTTTAAAAATCAAATGTGGTCTATGTTAGGGAGTATGAATGAATGCTAATATATTTTCACTTGGATACCAAATTAATAAGATATAGATTTGAGAAAATTTATGATAATATATCTAGAGAAATTCAATATAGATTCTATATTGTTCAACAAGAGCTCAAACCATGTTTAATGAGCTACAAGAGGCCAAGCTAACAATAACTCATAGCATCCAAGTGGAGGAGACTAAATCACACTCCAAGCCTACATAAGAACCACTAAGTTTATTTTATAATACCAATTGAAGTATGCCTATTATAGCCTTAAGCTATATAAGAGATCAAGGAAAGAAACATAACAAGCATGTTCGGTACCAACACCGACACATGTAAACTACTACTAAGCATCTCCTTGATACGTACATTTATATTTTCTTCATATCGAGGGTCTATTACACAAGATTACATTTCATAGGACATGCATCTCTAGGTACATACAAATGAATGATATAACATATCCAAATACAATAAGTGAAAAGAGAGAGAGAGAGTAAAAAAATGAAGTCTAATGCCAAAACTGATGTCAATGTTGATGTAGAGACTCTAGTCTCCAATGGCGGTTGGCAACACCACCCAACCATGTGGAACCTGTAGGCCCACCCCACCGTGCTAGGAGATGTAACATGGCCTAAACACAACAAACAAGAATACACTTGGGAGTAGGCTTACACACACTAATCAAGAGCACTCACATCAATCTTATGAATAGAAAAAGATCTATCATCTACTCTTTAGAATGTAATATATTAAGAGTGATACTCAATCTACAACAAGGTTAGGTGATAGGGGAAAACAAAGGGGAAAGTGTCATCATGAAGCAAAAGTAGCTCACACAAATGGATAATTCTCTCATAGAATGTCTCATCTTTTCATTGCATTCTGAGCCCAACAAACTCTACGGCATTAAGAGAGCACACATGAGTCACACATAATCCACTTTCACATTATGTATCATTACTAGTTTCATTTTACTCCCAATAATCCAACCAAGTGATTACTCAATGTGGTGACATATTGGAGGCCGCTTACCAATTCTTCCTATCATCTAAACCCAAGGCTCATCGTGTTTCACATGAAAATGACATAAAAAATACCCATGGTAATAATACTAAGTTACATTCAGAATAGGTTTCATTAGATAGAATTTTCCATCTTCTCAATTTGCTAAAATTCACAAAGCATAAACTCTTTAACATCTATGTCGGTAAAGGTTAACCTCTAAGAAATAACCTTTTGAATCTTTAGGAAATAACAAGCTCTGAATGGGGGATCCCCAGGAAACAAGAGACCAAGACTTTAGATAAGAGGGAAAATACAAGATGGTCTGCTCCACCTTATGGCTGGGCGAAAGGCAACTTTGATGGAGTTTCCAAGGGAAATTTGGGAAAAGCAGGAGGTGGTGGATGCTTAAGAGACAATGCTGGGAATTGTCTGGGGGCAGTTGCTGCTCCTCTTGGAAATCAAACGAACCATGTAGCCGAAGATATGGAGGCTCTTATGATTGTCAATCAGGCTAATGAGAAAGGAATTTTGAAATTCTGGTTGGAGGGAGACTCATTAAACATCATTAACTGTATCAAAGGAAAATCAAAAGCGTCCTGGACTATAGCTCACATTATAGAAAAAATTAAATCTACTATGCTTCTTTTCAAAGAATGCTTTATTTCCCACGTGCACAAGGAAGGAAATAGGGTTGCGGATAGTTTAGCCAACATGGGTGTTAATTGTGAAGCAATGACATCATGGAATGGGGAGGTGGATTTAAGTTTAGAGATTTTGCATCTCATTAAGTACGACAAGGTAAATCAAAATGAAGGCTTACCGCAAACAAGCATTAATAATGATTATGACAGCTAATTTCAAATGTGTCACTTATTTTCATTCGAGGCCTATGGGATTGATTTAAATTGTCTACTCACACAAATTATGGGTCACAAATAGTAAGCGAAACCAAAGAAAGCTTAAGCTCTACTCTCTACTAAACTGTATCCTGTTTGTTCAAAAATCTACTACGATGGGGGGTGGTTTGAAGAGGGAGGAGCCAATAGACTGCTCGAAATGGAAGCTGAAGAAAAAGGTTTGGAAAAGACTCAGGATAGGAGGAGTTACAAACTTCATGGAGCACCTGCATGGTGCAGATAAGGAAATTACAAAGAAATTTACAGATGGATGGAAGAATGGGAGGGTGAATCTGTGGGGTAAATCTATCCCTCTTACCCTGAACCTCATCTCTAAAATAACGGGCATTCCAATGGACAGAATGAATTTTTATAGGGACGATAAGAGGATGGGCACCCAAGCCTTCAAAATCTTCCCGAAGAATGAAGAAGAGCAAGCCCTTCTGACCAAAAGCAAGGGAGATTACGTCGACATAAAAAAGATAAAAAATCACTGGGCTGACATTCTCACTGTGATGATCAAATACTTTACTTTGGATGGTAGGTATTCTAAAATCTATAACCTCTATTTCATCCTCACAAATCATTTTAGGCACCAGAAGCTTGTGTCTTTCCCCTATTATTTGCTCAGCTCTCTGAATAATAGTATTGTGGAACACAAGAAAAAAGCTTCAAACTCGGTTTTGCATGAAGGTTTTATTCTTCTTATTTCTGATTATGTTAAAAATCAAGTTTCAGACCCTATCCCTCAAAGGGTCAAAGGGAATTTCAGGAAGTTGAACCGGGATATCAAGAAAGTGAAACCTAAGAAGAGGGTTAACAAAAAGATTAAGAAAATGGAGAACATTAGGGAAGAGACGGAGGTCAGCCCTAATACCCTGAGCACTGACAAGGATAAGACCCAGGATGAGGAAAAAAAGGAAGAGCCCGAGATAAATGAGGAAGAATCTAGAAATTCTAAGGAGAATCAGGTCGAATACAATGAGGACTTCAATAATGCGGATGATAACAGAGCTGCAAAAGACCTCAATCTGAATGAGGAAGATGAGAACAGGGAGAAGAAAGCGGACAACCTCAAGCTAAATAAGGAAGAAGAAAACAGGGAGAAGGAAGAAGAAAAGGATGAAAAAGGAAAAGAGGAGGAGAATAAGGAAAAAGAAATGGACGAGAATAGAATTCTGAGGAAAGATGGTAAGAAGAAGAAAAAACAAAAACTTAACTCAGACTACAAATTGGTGGGTTTTTAGGTCGACGAGAGAATCCTGAAGTGTACAGAGGACTATGGGGCTAATATGGAGGAGTGGATTGGGGAGGAAATGAACACAATGAAACTGCACCTCAAGAACATGCAAGAAGCTATGGATCCTCTCAATTCTAGAATGGCAGAAATGGAGAAGGAGGTGAAGATTAAGGTAAACAATAAAAATAGAGATGATGACCTTACTGATAAGGTTAATGAAATTATTGAAGATAAGTTCAATGAGATGAAAGCCCAAATCAGTCACAATGGGCATATGATAAACATTATTTTGAAACACAGTAATGAAGGGCTGAAAGTTTCTGTCCAGAATCTCAAAGCTTTATACGCCTACCTAGAAATGAGTCTGTTGGAAAGAACTACTTTCACGGTGGAAGGTGATGTTAAGAGCGTGGGCCTAAGCACTATAACTCGTAGAGGTGTCAAAAGAAAAGTTCCAGAGATCCCAAAGGAGATGCTAAAGCTGAAGAATTCCATTGACTTGATGGAAAACATGCAGAAAGAGGCTGAGGAAGCCTATGAAAAAATGCATTAAGCTGGGTGCGGCACTGGAAGGTTTGCTGGTGTTTTGCTGGTAGTTTTGCTGGTAACTGTGCTTTTTTGACTGGTTTTCTACTTCTTCAGGTTTTGGGCTATTTTCTTGGGTCCTGCTCTTTTGTTCGTAGCAGGCATTTCATGTTTGTAAGGGCTGTCTTTGCTTATCTTTAATTATCTCTTGTAAAAGGTTTCGGGTTCCTTTCAAAACCTGTTTTTACCTTAATCAAAAACATAGACTCAACTATTATATTATTATAGACATGTCAAATATATCACTCAACTTCACAATCAATAACTTTTATTTAATTTCAAATACGCGCACACAAAGCAACTTAAATGTTTTATTTCACTATTCATAATTCATCCAAATATTCACTTGACTATAACTAATTGAAAATGAAATCAAATTTATTCAAATAAGAAATTCTACTATATATATCTATCATTCCCCATAATAATATGAAATCAAAACACTCCAATTCTACTTTTCAATTTTTATCAATTTTCATGCAAAAACCAACACTATGGCATCCTCCATTAATGGTGCACAAAAAGCTTAAAAATTCAAAGTTTGAAATTCAAAAATCTAAAGATACCCTTTGGTTCTAAATTCACCCAACACCCCTCTTTTAACATAAAATTAGATCATTTCCACCATTTCTAAAAATTTGGGCAGCATAACACTACTTAGGGCACGTTTTTAATATTTTATTTTAAAACTAATGCTACAATGTATGAATCCGAATGGTGTAAGAATGAAAAACATTCTAAATATTATTACTAAACAAACAAAACTAATTTGGGTTGAAAATATTGAGTATAAAGAGAAAAATCAAAAAAACTCTACCTCAACTTGTGTAAAACTTCAAAATTGAAGAACTTTTCACATACCCAATCTTAGCTTTAATCCTTTGGACAGCCAAAAGAATTCAAGGAGACTAATCCATTGAGCTCCTAATTTATCTGAATAAAAGAATCAAATTTTGAATGTAGGAGGGTTTAGAGAGTTTCAAAAAAATCCTAAAAATAAAACTAAGTGTCAAAATAAACTCTCTCTTTTTCACTTTTATAAAATGAGTTTCACTTTTTCTTTTTGAAAATATTTAAAATAACTAATTAATAAGATCCGTTCCATTCTACATTCTCAAATGTCCAATTCATATTTTTAATATAATGCCTATCAAAATGAGCACATATATGACATATTTAGCTCTTTTAAAAAATATCAATTAATCTCTTTCAAACATTTAATAATTATTTACGCTATAAAATTTAATATATCGTTAAATCACATATTTCATAAATAATCACTTCCTTTTCAGCCACAATTACTCCCAAGTGCCCCAAACAATATCCAGACATTAATTCATCATTCAAAGTCATATAATAATCTATTTAAACTCATTTAATCAAAATTAACCATTAAATCATAACATCATTAATTTAAACATAAACTCATAATCAGCAATGAAGATCCTACGAAATGCATCTAAACACAAAGACACTCTTTACGGGTATCCACATAGGGTTAGGGTCATTGGCATTACCATAAGACAGTAACCAGATGTAATAAGGGTCTTTGCAAAGACAATTTGCGCTTAATTTAGCACAACGAGGCTAGGCTTAGGGAAAATTGGCCAATGTGACATCTCCGAATAACTAGTATTGGGGAAAAAGACACGCTCAGACCTGTGAAGCTAGGTGAATTCAATGCCTGATACCTGCCCAAGTTAGTGCAATAGCCAAAACAACGTGCACATATACTATGTCAACAATAGGCAATGGAGGGGAACAACACATCGTGTGGATCTCACAAGCAAGTGACTATGAATTTGTTCCACCTCAGGCACACCCATCATAGATCATCATCATAAGCATGTCCATGATCTCAAGACATCCTCAACAACATCATATAAATATTTATTAACAATAATAACCATCCATAATATTTAAATAAAAAGGGCTATCAAGAGAGATCATCAATATATATTACTTACCATTTAACTATGGTAGTGATAACAACCATAGCCTTACCAGGGTTAGTATGCCAAGTGTCACTAATCATCTGCTATATCATAAAATCTCATCAAGGGTCATTGGTAAGTGTTAAAATCATTAATCATCATTGGTACTATAAATTATTACGTTTACTGACTAATATCGATATCATCATGAAATCAACCTACAATACCATGAGGCTACCATAACATTTATGCTAAAAGACATACCCAAACAATACTGTGGGATTATTTCACATCTACTTCCATTACTAAAATCACAAGTATAATTTACTATCAACATCAATATAATCATAATCCATCTAAGCTAACATGTGAGCATCATTGTTATCATATATGAATATCAAATAATAGTAAAATCTCACCAAAGAGTATTAACTAACTTCATGGTATTTCACTTAATGCTAAAACATGTTTCTAGTGACATTAACGAGTATTTAGTATCAAGTATACTTACTTCATTTTTCTTGCAATCCAGGGTCATAGGCCATATTACTTTTTTTCAATGATAGGGTTGGAGTGGCACTGCATCCCCCCCCCCAAGGATTCAACTTACTCCTGAAAGTTACAATGGCTAAGGTGGAAACATGTCACAAATTAGTTCTAAAACATCCTTAACTAATACCAATGTTATAATTGTTCCTTGGATTCATGAAATATTATAGAATAATCCTTACAGAGATGGTTGGGCATAATACATTTCTATCTATCAACATAATTTATTTTCTTACCAACCATTGTGATTTAAGACTCAATCGAACAATAGCACAAGTGTAAACTTTTCCTTCTTTATTAGTAGTTAAAAACCATGCACCTCAATAAAGACATCAATATAGATTAGTTAATTATGAAGATGTTAGCCATTTGTGCAATAAATTTATTTTCCTTCAGAAAGTTACTGTTATTATACATTTTCAGCCTCAACATAAAATCATACTTAAGTTTTCCACTAAATTTCCATTTAAAATTCATATGTTGGCTAAAATAATCAATCAAATATATTACTTTCCACTATTTCTCACTTAACAAATACACCAATTCATGCAATAGTACTCAAATTACTATCATTTTGTCATCTTTTTAGGCAATGCAAATAATTAAGTCACTTATTTTCAAGATCTTTAATCATTTCAAGTCACACTCTTTCATGAAAAAATATCAATTTCACAAATCATATATCAAAATTAAAATCAAAACTCATAAGACATGATGATATAATTAAGCACATAACCAACATATTGATCCATTTCTATCACTAACATGCAACAATAAATATATGCATTTACACCAACACAAGGCTCATGAGTGGATATGCATCAACACTCTGGGTACAACATAATGATCTCGTCTAAATCCACAATACATAGTCCATAATCTATATCTCACTCAGTGGCTTGATGGTATTAGGCCACACACCATACGATGGGACCTTCCATACAAGACCACGTGACCCATCCCTTGTTTGTGTAAGGTGTTTAACCTCCAAGGGAGAGTCACCAGTCTAAGATAGGTAGTGGATCATAGTTGCATAACAACCTCACATACCCCCATACTTAAGGATTTCCTATGTCAACTTCCTCGTATACACTCAACAAGTCCGTCTCACATTTCATTGGAGAGAAATCACATTACTACACAAGACTAACACTCAAAAACAATAAAGATAACTAGCTTAGCCACCAAAGCTCATAAATAAGAGAAATTAATTATCAATTCTAACAATAAGGTAAGAAAAAAAATCCATAGAATTTGCAACAATAAATCAAACATACCTGCAAGAGCTACATGTAATAAATCTCATAATTTGTGGCTAAACCATCATAAATAACATAAGAAAATTGTTGGTCCACACAATAAAAGATAAAAATTATCACAAATTGCATATTACATCACTATGTGACTATATCTAGCCACCAGACAAGGAAGGAGGGAATAGCGTCTGACTATCACAATAGTCCATCATGTGACGACCCATCAGCCTACTATCACATGGAATTTGGTATTCACCTCAGCAACACCCCACATCAAGTGGTATGGAATAAACACGTCAACACACCTGGCATGACAATACACCAAGTGGGGAGGGCACACATTGGTCATATGTCGCACGACAATGTTCCTTGTAGAGAAGGCACGCGCAGGTCACACCCTGCATAGAAATATCCCTCAAGATCATTGCTGTAGCCAGAGGTATACATGGATAGGGTCTACACATATGCCTACTGCGCATAAATCACCAAGCATCCATGGGTACCCCTCCACAAGCATGCAAGTGGATCCAAATTGCTCTGCATCAAGTAGGAAAACATAACATACATATCTATATTGTGCCTTCACATAACTCTGTATGTGTCATCATGTCCTTGAGCTTGGCTCACTGCCATCAGCAACACGGAATCACTATCCACACTATGTCGGAGCACTAGTGGGTGTGGCATCGCACCCATTTGCACCATGCCGGAGCATGTGAGGATATGGTATCCATCACAGCATGAGAAAAAATCTCCCTCCACATGCTAGATCAAAAAAGTATACATATATGCATGAATCAACAATGATAATAAATATATACATAGAATCTCACATCATATACTGATACCAAAATCAAGAACTGTGGGGATAAATGATAATCACATATGAACTATGTATTTGGGTCCATCATGAGGGGAAGCATTAATTACCTTTTTCCTCAAGAAGTGGAAGCTAAGGTCACTTTGTGCCACCATTATATGTACGACATACAACTACCCAAGGAAAAGGCGATGCTACTACCCCTTCACATACTGACTTATGAACAACCCATGGGTTGGCACTCAGTAGGGTGAAAACATGCAAATAAAATGACGGTATGGTTCTCACATACCCATATGAAAACATAACCTCCATGGTTGAGTGCATATCATCACCACCCCATGGAAACATAATGCAAGTATTGGTTATACACAACACTCAACATAGCACTGGTACTGGATGTTCACATTCACAGAAAGTACTTTTCAATAAGAATGCATCATTATAACATAAATTACATCACTGCTCAAAATTGTGCATCACAAGCATCACATAATAATTAAAAGTTCTCCTTAACCTCCATAATAACTTTCTTACTCGGCAACATTACCCATCATTCATATTTTCTCTAACATCATTAGAAAATCTATCAATTTAAAACCATTCATATTTTTCACTCACAAGAACATGAAATAATTATACTAACTTCATATATCCAAATATACATGCAATGCATCAACTTTTACCCTAATTTTAATGTCTTTATCATTAAGAAACATCTTTGTTAATCACATATCAAGCAATTGGAGAGGGAGAAGAGATATTTTGATTCTCAGTTCAAGGAACCATTACTAAATAAGGTCTATTATTCAAATTTTACAATTCACACAAGGTAATATACACACAATCCTTTAAGCAATAATTCCTTTTTTTTCTAACTATGATAAGAATATATTTATCATTTCAACGTAGTGTACACAGAAACGTGATTACTTCACAACACACCATCTACAATAATAGAGATGCAAAAATTATTCTTCAACAATTATCATAATCAACCTTTTATCACATGTCTATCTCTTACATTCATTTTGCACTTATAAATTTATAAATGTTCTAGGGACACATGATATCAAATCAACAATTACTTTCAATAGTCAGGCATAACACAAGTAGGAAATAAAAATAAAGTCAAAGTATCTATTTTTAATCTAAGAAAAGAATGTACAAAATAGGCACATCAAGACTATCTCTAAGATCATCACCACTTTTTCATAAGAACACTAATGAACACACAAGCATATCTACAACCATGGACATGAGGGGAAAACACACCCATCTTCAAGATATTCTCAACTAAGGTTCACACTCCAATGCAACAGAAAAAGGAAAAGGGCTAAGATGTAAGCTCCTCAACAAACTAAAAAAAGGGTTGGTAACCTTAACCATCTATTGCCATGCTAAGGCATATAAGAAAGGAGAGATAACCATTATAAGGTATCACAACTACATATCACTCACACCAAACACAATAAGAGCATAACCTAGAGATCCCAGCATATGAACATGAGCTCTGATACCAAAATGTAATGCCCAAAATTCAAACACTAGATTTGACATTAAACAACTATTTATTCCACTTTGAACATATCTAATTTGTAATTTTTTTTTTTTTATATTTATTTTATTTATTTTTAAACAATGACATACAATATTAATTAAAGAAACATAGTGTGAACCTATTTGTTATATCATTTAACTAGAATCTAAAATGATAATAAATCTACTTAGATCACTAAAACTTATTATGATGTTCAATAACCAACATGACTTGAAACTGCATACCTGCATTTCTCTTTCTTGCATGTGTATCATATTCTCCTTGCCTCTATATTTCCTGCACTCGTATATATGGCTACACAACTAGATGCATGATATAAAATTCATAGTTGATTTCATACAACATCATAAGGTAAGCTACATCAATAACTTAGATAAATCAATCATAAGGTTTTTAAAGCTAGTTTCAAAAAGAGATACAAACTATGAAAAATACAGGAAAGGGGTGGCAAGATAAGGGAAGAACTCAAATATACAAGACCTAAGGGCCAGACCTAATGCCTTTGGGGCTCATCGCAGATGGCCTTTCCTACGTAACTCGCAGAGACATCGTAGTTCAGGTTTACAAAACTTAAACCAACTCATACTAGGCATGCCCTAATGGGGGACAAATCACTTTAGAAATCAAATGTGGTATATGTTAGGGAGTATGAATGAATGCTAATATATTTTCACTTGGATGCCAAATTAATAAGATATAGATTTGAGAGAGTTTATGATAATATATCTAGAGAAATTCAATATAGATTCTATATTATTCAACAAGAGCTTAGACCATGTTTAATGAGGTACAAGAGGCCAAGCTAACAATAACTCATAGCATATAAGTGGAGGAGACTAAATCACACTCCAAGCTTACATAAGAACCACTAAGTTCATTGTATAACACCAATTGAAGTATGCCTATGATAACCTTAAGCTATATAAGAGATCAAGGAAAGAAACATAACAAGTGTGTTCAGTACCAACACCGACACATGTAAATTACTATTAAGCATCTCCTTGATACGTACATTTATATTTTCTTCATATCGAGGGTCGATTACACAAGATTACATTTCACAGGACATGCATCTCTAGGTACATACAAACAAATGATATAACATATTCAAATACAATAAGTGAAAAGAGAGAGAGAGAGAGAGAGAGAGAGAGAGAGAGTAAGAAGATGAAGTCTAATGCCAAAACTGATGTCAATGTTGATGTAGAAACTCTAGTCCCCAATGGCGGTTGGAAACACCACCCGACCATGTGGAACCTGTAGGCCCACCCCACCATGCTATAAGATGTACACATAGCCCAAACACAACAAAAAAGAATACACTTGGGAGTAGGCTTACACATACCAATCAAGAGCACTCACATCAATCTCATGAATAGAAAAAGATCTATCATCTACTCTTTAGAATGTAATATATTAAGAGTGATACTCAATCTACAATGAGATTAAGTGATAGGGGAAAACAAAGGGGAAAGTGTCATCATGAAGCACAAGTAGCTTACACAAATGGATAATTCTCACATAGAATGTCTCATCTTTTCATTGCATTCTGAGCCCATAAAACTCTAAGGCATGAGAAGAACACACATGAGTCACACGTAATCCACTTTCACATTATGTATCATTACTAGTTTCATTTTATTCCCAATAATCCAACCAAGTGATTACTCAACATGGTGACACATTGGAGGCCACTTACCAATTGTTCCTATCATCTACACCCAAGGCTCATCGTGTTTCACATGAAAATGACATAAAAAAAACCCATGATAATAATACTAAGTTACATTCAGAATAGGTTTCATTAAACAAAATTTTCCATCTTCTCAATTTGCTAAAATTCACAAAGCATAAACTCTTTAACATCTATGTTGGTAAAGGTTAAATATAGAATCAACCATTATATAATTATAGACATGCCAAATATATCACTCAACTTCACAATCAATAACTTTTATTTAATTTCAAATACGCACACACAAAACAATTTAAATGTTTGATTTCACTATTCATAATTCATCCAAATATTAAAATGACTATAACTAATTAAAAATGAACTCAAATTTATTCAAATAAGAAATTCTATTATATATATCCATCATTACCCATAATAATATGAAATCAAAACACTCCAATTCCACTTTTCAATTTTATCAACTTTTATGCAAAAAACTAGCACTATGGCATCCTTCATTAATGGTGCTCAAAAAACTTAAAAATTTAATGTTTAAAATTCAAAAATCTAAAGATACCCTTTGGTTCTAAATTCACTCAACACCCCTCTTTTAACATAAAATTCTCATTTCCACTATTTCTAAAAATTTGGGCAGCATAACATTACCTAGGGTACGTTTTTGATATTTTATTTAAAACTAATGCTACAATGCATGAAACCAAATGGTGTAAGAATGAAAAAAATTCTAAATATTATTACTAAACAAACAAAACTGATTTAGATTGAAAAGATTGAGTATAGAGAGGAAAATCAACAAAACTCTACCTCAACTTGTGTAAAACTTCAAAATTGAAGAACTTTTCACATACCCAATCCTAGCTTTAATGCTTTGGACAACAAGAAGGATTCGAGGTGACTAATTCATTGAGCTCCTACCCAAAAAATTCTTTCCAATAGATTTCTCCCAACAAAAGAATCAAATTTTGAATGTAAGAGGGTTTAGAGAGTTTCAAAAAAATCCTAAAAATAAAACTGTCAAAATAAACTCTTTTTTTCACTTTTATAAAATGAGTTTCACTTTTTCTTTTTGAAAACATTTAAACTAACTAATTAATAAGATCTGTTCCGCATTCTCAAATGTCCAATTTATATTTTTAATATAATGCCTATGAAAATGATCACATATATGACATATTTAGCTCTTTTAAAAAATATCAATTAATCTTTTTCAAATATTTAATAATCATTTACTATATAAAATTTAATATATCGTTAAATCACATATTTTATAAATAATCACTTCCTTTTCAACCACAATTACTCCCAAGTGCCCCAAACAATATCCAGACATTAATTCATCATTCAAAGTCATATAATAATATATTTAAACTCATTTAATCAAAATTAACCATTAAATCATAACATCATTAATTTAAACATAAACTCATAATCAACAATGAAGTTCCTACGAAATGCATCTAAACACAAAGATACTCTTTACGGGTATCCACATAAGGTTAGGGTCATTGGCATTACCATAAGACGGTAACCAGATGTAATAAGGGTCTTTGCAAAGACAAATTACGTTTAATTTAGCACAACGAGGCTAGGCTTAGGGAAAATTGGCCAATGTGACATCTTCGAATAACAACCATTGGGGAAAAAGGAACACTCAGACCTGTGAAGCTAGGTGAAGTCAATGCCTGATACCTGCCCAAGTTAGTGCAATAGCCAAAGCAACATACACATATACTGTGTCAACAATAGGAAAGGGAGGGGAACAAGACATCGTGTGGATCTCATAATCAAGTGACTATGACTTTGTTCCACCTCAGACACACCCATCATAGATCATCATCATAAGAATGTCCACGATCTCAAGGAATTCTCAACAACATCATGTAATTATTTATTAACAATAATAACTAGCCACAATATTTTAATAACAATGGATATCAAGAAAGATCATCAATATATATTACTTACCATTTAACTATGGTGGTGATAACAACATAGCCTTACCAGGGCTAGTATGTCGAGTGTCACTAATCATCTGCTATATCATAAAAGCTCATCAAGGGTCATTGCTAAGTGCTAAGATCATTAATCATTATTGGTACCATAAATTATTACGTTTACTGACTAATATCGATATCATCATAAAATCAACCTACAATGCCATGAGACTACCATAACATTTATGTTAAAGGACATACCCAGACAATACTATGGAATTATTTCACATCTACTGCCATTACAAAAATCACAAGTATAATTTACTATCAACATCAATATAATCATAATCCATCCAAGCTAACATGTGAGCATCATTATTATTATATATGAATATCAAATAATAGTAAAATCTCACCAAAGAGTATTAACTAACTTCATGGTATTTCACTTAATGCTAGCACATGTTTCTAGTGACATTAATGAGTATTTAGTATCAAGTATACTTACTT
>MU226254.1:1344465-1483741 GCA_018584345.1 Thuja plicata
TCAAAATTCTCCACACTTCCTTTTCCTTCTTCCACTTGCATTCCGCAGGCTCTTCCCTTCTGAGATCACCACCCATGACAACAATCTTCACCTGCTCTTTTTTCACAGGCTGAGAAACGTTATTATTATGATTAGTCTTAATCAGGTGAGAGATTTTAATCTGAGTCGCATTCCTCTTCGCATGCTCGAACTGGCCACAAATAAAAATAATAATAGCAGCATGCATTAAAGTTTGTGCTTTCATGATTAGGGTAAAAATCCCAATCTTGGATATGTACTTCACATTATTTTGGCCATCATTCCAACTCCCCCCAATCTGAGATGAATTAATTAGTATCATTAAAAACCCTTTTAATGATTCCTTCTTTTTGCCTGATTTTATCATAATTGATAATTTATTCAACCGCATCATTACTCATAGGTATGCCTTTCCATTTTTGAATTCCATCACTTTTGGCTCCAATATTGGCAAGACAATCAGCAACTTGATTAGTCTCCTAATAATTATGAGATATATGGAACACTTCAAAGGATTTAACTATAGATTTAATTTTGAGGATAATATGCTCTATAGTCCAGGAAGGGGGGTTGATATCTTTAATATTGTTAATAATATTTAAAGAGTCACCTTCGAGCCAGACTCTTTTGAATCTCATTTCTTCCACCAGCAGGATAGTGTTGAGGGTCGCCAAGGCCTCAGCTCTATGATTAGACTGAAAACCCAAGGGGATAGATATAGCACCTAGATAATTACCAAAACTATCTCTGATGATACCCCCACCCCTAGAGACACCTAGGTTTCCTTTAGAGGCACCATCAAAATTGGCTTTGACCCAGCCAATTGGAGGAGCAGTCCAGACAGATAATTCTCTTTGGGAACAATCTTGAGTTTTGAGGAGAGGAAAGTTCCAAGTTGACCAATTGACATCCGGAATGAGAGATTTGTATTTTCTATTGCTATTATTTATAGCAGAGCTGAAAATATCCTTTAAAGATCTAGACATTATGTTGAAGATAATTTCAGGTTTAGAGCTTTTCTCTCTGAAGATTCTGTTATTTCTTTCATTCTAGATACTCCAGCAAAGATGAGGCGGAATAAGATTCCAGAAGTTTCTAGCCATATCATTAGCAAAAGGGCATCTCCATTGAGTAACAAAGTCCTCCCAAGAGTTAGGAAAGAACCAAGCCAAATTCCAATTTTGAAAAACCAAAGACCAAACTTTCCTGGTAAAACTACAATGGATCATGAGGTGATCACAGGATTCAGCTTGATCAAAGAAAAGATTGCATCTATTAACATGAGAGAAGCCTCTTTTAACTAGATTATCAATAGTTAAGGGCTTTTCTGGATAAGAATCCAAATGAAAAAGTTAATCTTTGGAGTAAGGAGTTTATACCAGATTGTAGCACATTGAGGCTTATCTTCCTTGGAGAACAAGAAGGAGTAGGTAGAGGCCACCGTGAATTCACCATGAGGAGATAGGTTCCACACAATCTTATCTGAAAGATTATCTTCACTGAACCAGGATTGCAATTCTATCATAAGGGGTAATAAACTTCTATCGATGCTAGAGAGATCCTTCCAAGAATTGTTATTCCTATAGTCAGAAACTTTATATCCAATAGTATTTTTAGCTTGTGTAATAAATTCCTTCCAATCTTGTCTTTCAGACAGAGGATATTCATAGATCCAAGGATCATCCCAGAATTCAATGGTGGACCCATCACCCAATTTCCATCTTATTCCTTTTCTCAAAAGATTAATGGAAGAACATAAATTGTTCCAGATGTAAGATCCATTAACTCTAGCTTCATTATTTAGGAGATCTTTTAAGTTGTTAGAGTTGATGAGATATTTGTTTTTAATTATACTATTTCATTGTTTAAAATCACCAAATATTCTCCACACCTGCTTAGCCAGAAGAGCCTTATTAATAAGCTTAATAGGTCTTATCCCCAGACCCCCTTTATTTTTAGGCTTACAAAATTTTTCCCAGGCAATCAGACTGAACCTTTTTTTATCTTCAACTCCAGACCATAAGAAGCATTTTTGGATAGTTTCAAGCACCATTGCATACTTATGGGGGATCTTAAAGAGGCTTAAAGCATACACAGGCAAATTTTGTAATGTCGATTTCAAAAACTGAAGTTTACCTGAACTGTTAAGGAGAGCACCTTTCCAACCAGCCAACTTCCTATTGAATCTATCAACAATTTGGTTCCAGAAGCTATCTAGAGGTTTAGAACAGAGAGGGAGCCCCAAGTATGAAGAGGGAAGAGCACCAATGCTACAACCAAGAATTTTAGACATCTTAATTTGTCTCTCCAGAGGAGTATTGATAAAAAAGATGGAGCTCTTATCCCAATTGATGAGTTGACCTGTTGCCGAGGTGTAGATAGATAAAGATTTTTTAAGATTCCTAGCTTCTTTCACAGTAGCTTCACCCATAATAAGAGTGTCATCAACAAACTGTTCATGGGAACAGGAGGTTCTGGCCGAGGAGGGATGGAGACCATAGATTAGACCAATATTAACAAGTTTAGAAATATATCTTCCCAACCCTTCAGCCAATATAGAAAATGGAATAGAAGAGATAGGGTCCCCCTGCCTTAGGCCCCTAGAAGGTTTGAAGAAATTGGAAGAGCCACCATTCACAATCACAGAGGAAGTCACAGTAGAGACCAGCTGATTAACCATTTTAATTACCCCTACATCAAAACCAAAGCTGCTTAAGAATTTTTGGAGAAATAGCCAGTCAACCCTATCATAGGCTTTAGATAAATCCAATTTCATGAGAAAGCCCTATTTCTTGGCAGTTTCAAGGGGGTGTATATTCTCATGAACAACCACAATAGAATCTAGGATTTGTCACCCGGGAACAAATCCATTCTGCTGAGGAGATATAATTGAAGGCAGAAGAGAAAGCAGTCTAGAAGTCATAACTTTAGCTATAATCTTGTATATTCCATTACAAAGACTGATTGGTCTGAAGGATTCCACCGTATTAGCGTCATGGAATTTAGGTACAAGAACTAAGAAGGTGGCATTAAGTTCTCTAAGAAGAGATTTAGTACCAAAAAATTCTTTGATAGCATTAAGAACATCCTGACCAGTAATCTCCCAAAACTGCTGGAAGAAAAAAAAGAGGAAATCCATCAGGACCTGGAGATTTGTCGCCTTCAAAGGAAAAGACAACATCTCTGATTTCCTTATCATCCAGGATAGCCTTAAGTTTGGAGTTGGTATTACTGTCTATCAGAGAAGGAATAGCAGAGAGAATTTCATTTTGGTTCTGGGGATCAAGCATGTCTTCTCTAGATAGAAGTAAAGAGAAGGTATGAAGCATTTCCTTTCTTATCTCTTCTTCCTTAACCAGATTCTTATTGTTGACTTTTAAGGAAGAAATTCTGTTGATAGATTTGTGTTTCATAGCAGTCATGTGAAAAAATCTAGTATTTTTATCCCCATCTTTAAGCCAAAGAGCTCTTGATCTCTGCCTCCAGAAGGACTCCTCTTTAGAAATGATGTTATGATATTCAGCCACTAAGACATTCTCCATACATCTATGCTCCTCTGAGAGACCCTCATTTTGAATAATCTCTAGAATAGTCTTGATCTCTTCCTTTTTGATACTTTTAGCCTTGAATATGTCCCCAAAGACTTCCTTATTCCAAGTTTTAACATTTTTTTTAACATTACTCAACTTTTTGGCTATCTTATACATAGCAGTGCCTTCCTGATTATAATTCCACCATTTAGAAATGTAGTCTTTTAGGTTAGGGTGGGCTAACCACATCTTCTAAAAGTGAAATGGGATATTCTTTTTTCCATTCAATATATTAGCATTGAAGATTATAGGGAAATGGTCAGAGCCTATCCTAATAGAGGAAGATAAAGAACAGGAAAATTTAGAAAGCCAATCAAGAGAGAGGAGGGTTTTGTCAAGTTTCACCTATATGAGATTAGCACCAGTTCTTCTATTCAACCACGTATAGGAGATACCTTCTAACTCCATATCAAAGAAAGATTGATCATTAATATACTCCATGAGATCCATTCTGCTATCAACTTGAGAAAGAGCACCACCCATTTTATCATCTACCAGCAGGGGAGCATTAAAGTCCCCCATCACCATCCAGCTAATTGCCTGGAAATTATTCCTAATTTATTTAAGTCTTTTCCAGAATCTGAGCCTTCCACTTTTTGTATTAGGGGCATAAATATTCATGAGGTTCCAAGAACAATCCAATTTAAGATGATTGACACAAATAAGGATGATGTTTTTCTCAACATGAATCTTCTTGCAATTTACAATAGCATTGTTCCAGAAAATCACAACACCACCAGAGGCACCATCAGAGTCGCTACCAATACTACTACCATTCTTAAAAGGGTTAATTTTCTCAACTTTCTCTCTAGACATTTTAGTTTCCTAGATAAGAATAATATCAGGGTTTGTGTCTCTTACCAAATTTCTAAGAACATCTTATTTATGAGGACTATTTAGACCTCTTATATTCCAAGATATAATCTTCATTTAATGGATTGGGGAGCAAATCTTAGGGATAGTAGATTGTTTACCATCCGCAATACTCTATTTTTCTTCTAGCTCTCTCATAGCTTTATGAGAAGGTCTACCTCTACCTCCCTAGGGCGATCCTACATCTGCTTTTTTCCTTCTGGTCTAGACTCCCCCTAGAGGAGTTATTTATACCTTCTTCCCTGATTCTTGAGCTTTTAGATTCAGTCCTCCTTTCTTAGAGGGTTTTTTGTTTTTTTATTATTTTTCACGTGAGACCATAGGGATTCCTGCTTTTCCGAGATAGGAGACGAATCATCAAAACTTTCTTTTTGATTGTCCTCCTCACTGGCTTCAGACCAGCTCTTGCTACTATTTCCATTAATAATAGATATCACCTGCTCATTCACAAAAGGTGAAGGACCCAATTTGTCAACAATTATCACTCCCTGTCCACTTGTTTCAGGGAAGCAGCCATTCTCATTTTGTTGTTCTATTCCTGAGACTTGTGGTTCCTTTTCAACACAAACTTCTAGAGAAACGTTTTGGGGCTAGAGATCCTTCTCCCTAGTCCTGGCCAGAGGGCTTTGATAAGCAGGTAAGGAGTCATCCACTTTTCTCCCTTGTTCTGTTATAAATGGGTCCTCCTGCTCCAGGATCTGAGGTAAATCTTTGTCAACTGATAACCAAAAAATATCTTCCTCTGTCTGATTTGTTAGATCAGCATTTAGGTCTTTTATTGATTTTTTCTCTTCCAATACATTCGATGGGATTGGAAGAGAGGGAGAAGATCCTTTTTTCTCTTTCCAAACAACTCTTGAATCTTTCTTTTTAGATTTAATAGAAGGTTTAAGAGGACATTGTTTTGCCCAATGTCCATATTTTTTGCAAGTAAAGCAGGCAAAGGGGATTGATTCAAACTCCACAACTTGATATAAGTTCCCAACTTTGACTTAATAGAAATAACTTTCGGGAGGTCTATATTTTGATTAATGTTGACACAGATTCTAGCATAGACTAATCTAGTCTTAGCAGCTGTCATTGGGTCTATGGATAAGAGCTCCCCAAATGAACGAGCCAATCCTGAAAACACATCTTCATGCCAATATTCCAGAGGAAGTCCGTGGAATCAAACCCACACTGGGGCTGATTTGAACATATCCATATTAAGATCAAGATTTGTCCCCCATTTTTGAAGAGCCAAAGATGATTTACCAAACATCCAAGGACCCCCACACAGAACTACAGAATGGTCTTCAGAACTAGAAAACTCAAAAGTGAAAAAACCTTTTGGTAGGGCGGCTATGTCGACTTGACCTTTTAACCTCCATTTCCTTGTTGCATAAACCCTTACTGTATCAATATTAGGTCTTGGGCCCATAAACTTTCCTATTAGCGTATTTTTCATTGAAGCTACAGTATGATCAACCAGTGAATCAGGAAGGGAAATGCTAAATATTCCTTTCGCAGGGTCTGACGTGTTGTCAACAAGGGGAAAAGAAGATTTCCCAGTAGGTTTCACACCAAAAAGAGAGGACCAGCTTCCATTAGCAGTATTTTTAAATAAAGGTTGACCATCTTTTGTTTCAGAAGACTTACCTTCACCTTTCGTTATCTTTGGTACATCTTCACTGATTTGGAATCTCGATAGAGGAGTGTCCTCCCTTGTCTCTTTTGTGGAGCCCTCCACTGCTACATCTTTTACCTTTTCATGAATCACTGGCACGGATAAAGTCTGAACTTTGCCAGAGGTATCTTTCTCGCTCATTTCATAGTTCAAAAAATCCCTTTTACCTCCTTCTCGGGGACGATTCCGATCTAGGTCTTTGTCCCCTTCTGCATCCTTCTCTCCTCCCTTGATCCTACTGCCTTCACCTAGATTCGTCTGCAATCCTCCTCTAGCAAGTTTTGTGCCCAAAGGGGAATTTGAATTCCCTCCAGCTGCTCGCTCTCCTCCTCTCATCGCGCCCTGAAAAACAATTATCAACAAGATCTCAGACCATGTTCAATGAGCTACAAGAGGCCAAGCTAACAATAACTCATAGCATCCAAGTGGAGGAGACTAAATCACACTCCAAGCCTACATAAGAACCACTAAGTTCATTTTATAACACCAATTGAAGGATGCCTATGATAACCTTAAGCTATATAAGAGATCAAGGAAAGAAACATAACAAGTGTGTTTGGTACCAACACCGACACATGTAAACTACTACTAAGCATCTCCTTGATACATACATTTATATTTTCTTGATATCGATGGTCGATTACACAAGATTACATTTCATAGGACATGCATCTCTAAGTATATACAAACGAATGATATAACATATCCAAATACAATAAGTGAAAAGAGAGAGAGAGAGAGAGAGAGAGAGAGAGAGAGAGAGAGAGAGAGAGAGAGAGAGAGAAGATGAAGTCTAATGTCAATGTTGATGTAGAAACTCTAGTCCCCAATGGCAGTTGGCAACACCACCCGACCATGTGGAACCCGTAGGCCCACCCCACCATGCTAGGAGATGTACACATGGCCCAAACACAAAAAAAAATAATACACTTGGGAGTAGGCTTACACACACCAATCAAAAGCACTCACATCAATCTCATGAATAGAAAAAGATCTATCATCTACTCTTTAGAATGTAATATATTAAGAGTGATACTCAATCTACAATAAGGTTAGGTGATAGGGGAAAACTGAGGGGAAAGTGTCATCATGAAGCACAAGTAACTTACACAAATGGATAATTCTCTCATAGAATGTCTCATCTTTTCATCTCATTCTGATCCCAACAAACTCTAAGGTATGAGGAGAGCACACATGAGTTACACGGAATCCACTTTCACATTATGTATCATTACTATTCATTTTACTCCCAATAATCCAACCAAGTGATTACTCAACATGGTGACACATTGGAGGCCACTTACCAATTTTTCCTATCATCTAAACCCAAGGCTCATCATGTTTCACATGAAAAATGACATAAAAAATACCCATGGTAATAATACTAAGTTACATTCACAATAGGTTTCATTAAACATAATATTTCATCTTCTCAATTTGCTAAAATTCACAAAGCATAAACTCTCTAACATCTATGTCGGTAAAGGTTAAACATAGACTCAACCATTATATCATTATAGACATGCCAAATATATCACTCAACTTTACAATCAATAACTTTTATTTAATTTCAAATCCGTACACACAAAGCAACTTAAATGTTTATTTCACTATTCATAATTCATCCAAATATTTAAATGACTATAGCTAATTGAAAATGAACTCAAATTTATTCAAATAAGAAATTCTATTATATATATCCATCATTCCCCATGATAATATGAAATCAAAACACTCCAATTGCACTTTTCAATTTTTATCAATTTTCATGCAAAAAGCAGCACTATGGCATTCTCCATTAATGGTGCTCAAAAAGCTTAAAAATTTAAAGTTTGAAATTCGAAAATCTAAAGATATCTTTTGGTTCAAAATTCACCCAACACCCCTCTTTTAACATAAAATTCTCTTTTCCACCATTTCTAAAAATTTGGGCAGCATAACACTACCTAGGGCACGTTTTTTATATTTTATTTAAAATTAATGCTACAATGGATGAAACCAGATGGTGTAAGAATGAAAAACATTCTAAATATTATTACTAAATAAACAAAACTGATTTGGATTGAAAAGATTGAGTATAGAGAGAAAAATCAACAAAACTCTACCTTAACTTGTGTAAAACTTCAAAATTGAAGAACTTTTCACATACCCAATCCTAGTTTTAATCCTTTCGATACAGCAAGAAGGATTCGAGGAGACTAGTCCATTGAGCTCCTATCCACAAAATTCTTTTTAATAGATTTCTCTCAACAAAAGAATCAAATTTTGAATGTTGGAGGGTTTAGAGAGTTTCAAAAAAATCCTAAAAATAAAACTAAGTGTCAAAATAAACTCTTTTTTTTCATTTTTATAAAATGAGTTTCACTTTTTCTTTTTGAAAAAATTTAAAATAACTAATTAATAAGATCCATTCTGCATTCTCAAATGTTCAATTTATATTTTTAATATAATGTCTATCAAAACGAGCACATATATAACATATTTAGCCCCTTTAAAAATATCAATTAATCTCTTTCAAATATTTAATAATCATTTACGCTATAAAATTTAATATATCGTTAAATCACATATTTCATAAATAATCACTTCCATTTCAACCAAAATTACTCCCAAGTGCCCCAAACAATATCCAGACATTAATTCATTATTCAAAGTCATATAATAATCTATTTAAACTCATTTAATCAAAATCAACCATTAAATTATAACATCATTAATTTAAACATAAACTCATAATCAACAATGAAATTCCTACAAAATGCATCTAAACACAAAGACACTCTTTACGGGTATCCACATAGGGTTAGGGTCATTGGCATTACCATAAGATGGTAACCAGATGTAATAAGGGTGTTTGCAAAGACAAATTGCAGTTAATTTAGCACAACGAGGCTAGGCTTAGGGAAAATTATCCAATGTGACATCTCCGAATAACCACCATTGGGTAAAAATACAAGCTCAGACCTGTGAAGCCAGGTGAAATCAATGCCCGGTACCTGCCCAAGTTAGTGCAATAGCAAAAGCAATGTATACATGTACTGTGTCAACAATAGGCAAGCGAGGGGAACAAGACATCGTGTGGATCTCGCAAGAAAGTGACTATGACTTTGTTACACCTCAGGCACACCCATCATATATCATCATCATAAGCATATCCATGATCTCAAGGCATCCTCAACAACATCATGTAATTATTTATTAACAATAATAACCAGCCACAATATTTAAATAACAAGGGCTATCAAGAGAGCTCTTCAATATATATTACTTACCATTTAACTATGGTGGTTATAACAACCATAACCTTACCAGGGCCAGTATGCCGAGTGTCACTAATCATTTTCTATATCATAAAATATCATCAAGGGTCATTGGTAAGCGTTAAGATCATTAATCATCATTGGTACCATAAATTATTACGTTTACTGACTAATATCAATATCATCATGAAATCAACCTACAATGCCATGAGGCTACCATAACATTTATGCTAAAGGACATAGCCAGATAATACTGTGGGATTATTTCACATCTACTGCCATTAATAAAATCACAAGTATAATTTGCTATCAACATCAATATAATCATAATCCATCCAAGCTAACATGTGAGCATCATTGTTATCATATATGAATATCAAATAATAGTAAAATCTCACCAAAGAGTATTAACTAACTTCATAGTATTTCACTTAATGCTAGCACATGTTTCTAGTGACATTAACGAGTATTTAGTATCAAGTATACTTACTTTATTTTGCTTGCAATCCAGGCTCATAGACCATATTACTTATTTACAATGATAGGGTTGGAGTGGCACTACAATTTCTCTAAAGCTTGTAGATTATCCTTTGTGAAGAATTCAACATCAGATAACCTCTTATACAAAGAATAAACATTTGTTGCAACTCCTAAAATTTCTATCAGAGAAATTTTTTTAACCTGTTTTACTGCAATCTCTCCTGAGATTTTTTCTAGTACATTGCTCTCAAATTTCCTCTTAGACCATTGCAACAACTTCTCATTGGCTTCAATATTATCATCATTTACCTTTTGCACAATGTGAACTAACTGTTCAAGAATAGGGGCTTGAGGGTTTTCATCTTCCATTTCAAAAGCCTTTACAAATATGTCTTTGATATCATGTAACACTTGCTTTTGCTTATGCTCCCTTTTCAGTTCCTCCTATCTTTTCTTCCTCTTAAGTAATTCCTGAAGAGTCTCAATCTGTTCATAAGACAAAACATTGGGATCCCATGGTGGAATCACAATAACTTCATCTAATATGACATCTAGCATCGGAGACTTCTGCCTCATAACTTTCCTCCTCTTGAATTCAGGTGAACTACTGCTCGGCTTCATTTCTACAATACCTTTTCCAGATTCAGTAGTTAACACCAGTGCATATTTTAGTTTAGTCAAAATTGCCTACTGATCAGGCATACTTCCTATCTTAGTTCCAGTGGGAGTTGATGATGCAGAGTGTGGTAGATCAACCAACACTTGCATTGCCTTTTGTTCTTTAGGCTCACTGTTAGTATCTCTTATCTCCTCACTACTATCTAGAACTGATTTTATAACTTCTAAAATAGGTGAATTTTGTACAATTACCTCTTGTTCAATTGTTTACTCCTTTTTTTCTTCTTCTTGATCATCCTTATCCTTAGATTCCTTTTGAGTTCTTTCTTCTTCTTCCTCTATACTCTTTTCTTCTTTAGCCTCAGTTGCCTTAATAGGTGATTCAATAGTTGAGTCCCTCGACTCATCCTGACCCTCAGCATCTAGATTGCTAGAGTCATCAATTGTTAGATCAATTGGACTGTCAATATTCAGATCAACTGTGTTAACTATCTTTGTTTGTCCTTGTGCTTCTGTTCTAGTCTTCTCAGGCTCAGTATAAATGTGAACAATTGATTTATGTGGTACAGGAGTGGATTCAGTTTCTTTAGCCTTCGGCTCAGATGTTCCTTCATCAGTTTTCTTATCTTTTGGAGCAATCAATCCAAAAATTTCCTTCCAAATTCTAGTACTCTACTGTACTATCCCTTCAATATCATTCTTCAAAATAGCTTAACCTCTCTGTTTAGGTATGAATTTATGCTTATACTCTTCAACAAATTTTACTCTCTATTTCTTGGTTAGCTCAGGAATCACTTGAGCTAAAGTGCCTTCTCTTATTTGTCTCTCAGCTGGGAGTGCAAATTCCCACTTGCAAAATAGAAATTCATACAACTCACTCGGCACATTGTTTCCTATTTCTATAGGTGTTAACATAAAATTACACATCATGTCTAGGAGAGCTTCCTGAACCTTATGTTTATCTTCTACCTTCAATGTTTCATACTTGATAAACTTAAAACCAGATAACCCTGCAGAATTTCTCAAGTTTCCACATACCTCATTAATATCTGTGGGTCTCATGAATGATGTTGTTGGTATTTTTCTAGGTTCATCAGTTTCAGTCTTGTCTTTGTCACTTTCTAGATCCAAATGTAGTTTCCTTCTTGGTTTCTTAACTTGTAGTCTCGGTATAGCCTTTGTTGCAAATTTTGTCTTCGATCCAGAACCACTTTCTCCAATCTTCTTTGCATAGACTTTTGTTTTCTCTACTGGTGATGTGGTAGTAGATGCCCTTTTCCTTGGACAATTGGCAATGGGAGGGGTAACTCTAGGCTTTCCTTTACTCGGCTTTGTTACCTTTGCTACTGCTGGCCTCTTCCTTTTTTCCTTAATAGTAATCTGTTCTTCAGATTCACTGAATTCTACATCTTGTTCCTCGGATACATCTTCCCCTTGTCTAGTAGAAATTTCTAGAGGTGCATCCTCTAGCTCTTCATCACTCGGCAAGCCAACCATCTTTTTCATATTTTTCACAACCTTTTTCCTCTTTCTTTCCATGGTTCGTGCCTTAAGATTCATCAAAATATTTTCCTTTGCTTCATCAAAATTTTTGAATCTTTTAGCTTTAGTATCAATCTCCTCTACTAGGAGTGTTTTGATAGCTATTGATGCTTCATCAATATTAACTTCATAGGGAAATGGCTCTAGCCATGATACCCTAGGTGTCACAGCCTGAATATAGGTATATTCTGTATCAACTAAGAAACATATCTCTTCATAGTGCTTCTTCACAAGTGAATTGGGAATTCTGGTCCTCAACCTCATTCTTTTTTTGAATTCCACAAAATAAATTCCCACAATACCATTGAAATTATTTCCTAATTGTTGAATACATTCACTAATCTATAAAGTGATGGGCATGTCTTTCTTCCAGACAATATTTCCTAGTGTAGGAAATGAATTCTATACATAGAAGAATATACACATTAATAGAGAGCCAAACTTACATGATGAGCTTTTAGCTTTCCTAATTGATAGTAAGTTCTCAGCTAGTTGTGTCAATTGCAATTTGGCAAGGTCGTAGGTGTGATTCTTTTTTACTATCTTCCATGCTTGGTCCACAACTATACAGGGAACACTATCTAGTCAGCTCGATTGATAGAACTTGTGAGCAATCACTCTCACTCCAAATTCAAGTTCTAAGTCTTTAATTGTAGAGATAGTCATTCCTCTGTTGTTCCAAACAGCTCCAGTGTTAGCTGCTATCTCTTCTTTACTTTGATCTCTCATAGTTTGTTTACCACTGATAATAGAATACCTAGTAACTCTATGAATAATATCTTTTGTGATCTTTACTGGTCCATTGTCTAGCCACATATGCATATTATGAACTCAGATTAGGACAACCTTAATCTATTCATCCTTGAATTCTGTCAGAAAATCTAGGGCATGAGTTAACCCTTTGTTGGCTAAATGTTTGAGTTCATCTTTCAGAATTCCATTGTCACACAACTTGTCATAATATTTTCTCAATTCGCTCTCATCCACTTTTCCAATTTTAACCATGTAGAAGGATCTAACATCATGAATCATAAGTACCTTTGGTGGGATTGATGAGAGGGCTCCATTTAGATCACTCAAAATTGCACTTTTGGGGATGGCACAAAAGTTTGGTGGTGCGCATGCATCACTCCTTACTAGCTTAATTTGATTCAGATCCTCCTCCATTCTTTTGACTGGTGTGGAAGAGCTTGCAGCCATAATATCTTGAAGTTAGGGTTATAAAATGAAGAATAGAGTACCTCGGCAAGCAATCACTTCACACTGTTCAACTTAGGGTTGTCGATGGCACGCTGACAAAATTATCAAAACAAACTTTGCTAAGATCAAATCTGCAACTTCTTTGATTGCTCTGTGAATGCTGAAAATTGCAAGGTAAAAGTGAATAATAGACCGTTCATCCTTATATAGTCTCAAAAGGTCAAGATAGGTAAGAATTAATTTTTTTTCTCGTTAGGTTAGTGCAAGCCAGCTGTCATTGGCCGACTAACACAACTTTCATATCACTCAGCTTACCACACTCGACCATCACAACTTACTCAGCCAACCAACTCGGCACCTACAGTGCAGATAGCTCTTCTCGGCACTTTTCAAAAACATGTCCTAGTGCATCTTAACATATATAGATATGGACTTTGGCACTTTTACATATTTGGAACTGATGTAAGATTTGAAATTTAAATGCAGTTCCTTACATACCTCTATTACTTAGTTGGAGATGGTGTAATCACCTAGTCCATTGGATTGGGTGACCTCAGCTTCAGTGGATTCACTACTACTCGGCTCTATTTTCCTTACCCATGTTTGGTTCATCTATGCTCTTATTTCTTCAAATGTAGGAGTAGGAACTCTTGTCCTACACTCTCTCTTAGTGTGACCTATCTTCAAACAACTAAAACTGACTAAGTTTCCATTCATCCAACTCTTAGATTTCCCTCTGACATGTGTCTTTAAGCAATCTTCAAGTACATGTCCATATTATTCATAGTAATGACAACTCTGCCTTGTATTATAATCCTAGTTGTAAGTGTTGCATGTAAGTGTTGCCTCTCTTAGATGCTTTTGTTTGTGTCTTTGATGTCCATTGTTGTTTAGCATTGGATCTACAGTCTTGTGCCTTATGACCATGTTACTGACACTTGTAACAATAACCATTAAATCTTGGTTTGGGGGGTGCATCACATGCTTCAGCCCAACCTTCATGTGCTTTATGTCCAAATTTATTGCAATTAAAATAGTAACCATTAAACTTAGTTTTAGCATTGGACTTACCTTTCTTGCTTCGGCAAATGTTTTCTGTATGACCTAGAGTTCCATAGTGGCGGCAAACAGGCTTGTTGTGCTTTGTCTTTGCATTCCTCCTTTCACCATTCTTAGATGATTCTCCTTTCTCAGCAGATGTCTTTGGTTCAGTGTGACCTAATCCAGAAGAATCCTTTGACCTTCTTGATTCTTCCATCAGATTCTCAAAATGAGTCAAAGCTTCATTAGTTTTGTTCAACCTTTCATTCAGTTCCTTCATAGATCTCAGATCATCTTTCAATTGATTGTTCTCAGATCTCATATTTATCATTTCAATATCTTTCCTACTAATCTCCTGATTTGCAAGTAGCAGTTGATTTTCCATGTCAACCTGATTGATTGTCATCATCTATACATCATGTGACCTTTCATCAAGTCTGACAATTATCACTCTTTTGTCTTCTTCTGCCATAGCTTTTTCATCTTCAACTTTCTTATTTTGTTCCACTACTTCACATAGTCTCATTGTCTGCATTTCTTGTTCTCTTTTCAAGTTTCTAACTTCTTCACATAGTGCATTGTTCTTTTCCAGTAGATCTGCAATTGCTGCATCGCTCTTAGTAGAATCTCCATTCTAAAATAGATTTGTAGTGTCATCTTCCTGGTAATGAGTATCATTCATCTGTTTGGCCAAATCTTTCCTAGCTATTAATGATTTCTTCAATTTATGTCTTGCTATCTCAAGCTGATGTAATGCTAGCTAGATCTCAATCTTCTGATTCTCAATGACTTTACCCAACTTGTAAACCTCCATCTCAAGATCTGTACTCACAAGCTGATTAAAAGCTTTTGTAGGTGAACTGTGCACTGATACCAATTGTTGGAAGTACAAGAATGGGAAAGCAAGATACTGAGAGGGTGGGTGGATTAGATCTTAAAACTTAACCACTTAAAACAAATTGATTCACATTCATACATATATTAATTTAATCTAACATCAGATAGCATCAATAACATGAAATATGTATCTTATAACACAAAACTTGGTAACCTAGAAACCCAAATAGGTAAAACTGGGGTGGGGATGACACCCACATAATCTTCACTACTACAACAATAAAGTGTTCCTGTTAGGGCTACAAGAGTTTTATTGCAACATGCAATCTACCTGGTTAAAGCTCTATTTTGTTAAGAACTAAAGATCATTACAATCTACCTTGTTAAAGGATTTCAACTTACAGTAAAGTAAGCACTCAGCTAAGAGATTTGAAACGGTCTGCTAAAACCACTCTATTAAGAGATTTAACCTGATACACCTGTTAGAATGTTCCAAGTAGTGATCCTTCATTATGCACTCAGATGCTGATGACAAATCTACTCTTTCCAATACCTTCTGTGATCTCTCAATCTTATATGTCTTTACTTTTCTTATCATTGTTTTGTCATTCTGCTTGATCTAGGCTTCTTCTCAAAATGACTTACTGTTCATCTCTCATGAACACACAACCCTTCTTTGTATATCTCTTTCTCTAACACTTCTCTCTCTTTTAGGGTTAGAATCAATCTTATTATATCTTTTCAGATCTGGCAGTGAGATCCAAATCAACGATCAAGATCTATTATTTATGCCTCCAATGCATACTGATTTCCTGATTGGCTCCATGCCATGCATAGTATAAAAAAATTAAATGTGAAATTAAATCAGTAGAAAGATATTAAATACGTACAAAATGTCAGCCCAATTCTCATACAAGTCAGCCTAAACCATTTACATCAAATTTTGAATTAATCCTGACATGTATGCAAAAACTATTCTGCTCGGCACTAAACATCTCTGATGCTCGACACTTAATATTCTACTCAGATCGGCATGATGTAACTCGGTAACCTAAAACTTGCTCGGCAATGTTGATCGGCCTTGAATGTTTAGCTCTGCCACAGTGATTAACCAACTAAAACTACCTAAGTAAACGACTAAGTGTGGGTCACTAATCAACAACAGCGCTTAGGGATTAATATGAAGCATTACAAGTCTGAATGAAATCAATCAACGTCTGGCTATACAAGTGAAATCACTACAAATCATTCAAGAGACATAAATGGTAAGGATGATTGAGGTTATGAATAATGATAGACAAGATGAGTAAGAAAGAACACTAGTTATTGATGAAATGAGGAAGATCACTGAAAAGCTACAAGAGAGAGAATCAGAGATACAAAGACTTATTGAACATCATCATGAGATCACCAATCATATCTAGTTCTTATGAGTCAAGAGGAAAACCGAGTGAACATAGAAATGAATGGTAAATTGGAAGATATCGGTGAGTTAAGAGAAGAAAATGAAAGAATAAAGCATGAAGTAAGGATTCAACAATAGCACAATGATATGATCAAGAAAGCTGAAGAAACCACAAAAAGAATGGATAATTTTCTAGATGGACAAAGAAGAGTCAACAACAATATCAGTATAGAGTATACCAAGCATGTAGAATCATCATACAAATATGATCAAAAAGATGTCTACACAAATCCAAGACCAAGAAAGTAGACATGCAATTACTGTGGAAAACTAGGACACACATCAAATGTTTGTAGGAGCAAAGTTAAAGGTATTCCTAAATCCAAACCTACATTCATAGGAACCTATTATAACTATAACAAGAAAGGAAAAAAATTATATGAATACAAATCTAAGGTGAAATAACCTAAGAAGGAAACCTACATGTAAAAATATTTTCCTTCTTGCAAAATTCATGGGCACACATCTCTTGAATGCAGGAAAAAGAAAAAGAAAGCATGGAAGCCAAAAGAACAAGAAAATGCTTATCAACCAAAAAGAGTTGGTAACTCATATGTTTGTGATTAAAATACATGGAATAACTACACAACATGTGGTAGATATGGACACATAGATGCAAATTGCATGAGAAAATGGATGATAAGGTCTAAAATCTGGACTAACCCTAGAATGGCATGCTTACACTATCATAGGATTGGTCATCTAAGAAAGGACTACAAAGACCGAGTGACAAAGACAAGCACTTTTCCCAATGGTAATACCATTGAAGACATCAGGAGAATGAGAAACAAAATGTGAAGGAAAGCTACAAACACTGATGATGATGGACCAAACAATACAATTGATGACACCTTATCCAATGGATCTAGTGATATCACCACCCCCACCTAAGAAGAACAAGTAAGTATGGAACTACACTATACCAAGTTATATTTTACATCAGTTCCATTATACATTGATAAAATGCCAAACTAGCATGAATAAAAATGCACTATAGTATTACTTGTTATGAATTTGTGAATCCAATCTCATCGGTCAATACATACCAAGAATTTTCAGTGTACATACAAAATCTAATTTTTTAATGTAAACCAAGCATCGTCAGTAATCACAAAAAAAGGGAGTGAAGTCTTTGCTATATACCGAGATCCATCGGTGAACATGTGAAAGGTCAATCAAGTTGACACTTACCTCGAGCATTTCATTCTCACCGAGAATGAAGTTAGTATGTTCCCCAAGTGACTCTGACTTTGAACACTGAGAAGTGGGTAAAGCCTTAAATGCACCACTTAGGGAATTATCTATATAAAAGGTGACAGAATAGCTCATTCACTCACCATGTGATTAAGAGAAAATAACAGAGCACATAGCAAAGAAAAATGACCAGATTGTAGAGAGACTGACAAGAAAATTCATAGAATTTAAATAGATTCATAGCATCTATAGAAGATCAAGTGAGTATCTAAAGACTCACCGACCTCACAATTTATTTATGATAAAATCCCTAATTTCCAGAAACAATGGCAATGACATCTTGCATTTCCAAAATCAAGAATGCAAAGGATAAGAAAGTGAATTTGATCAAGAACTCAACATGTGAAGAGCCTAAGTATAAATTATATCCAAAGGTAGCTTCACAACCTGACAATCCTGGTGCGTTCTCAAGAATACCACCTAGGGTTTTTCTAATCGAGGATGTCTAAGCGTATATCCACTGCAAAGTTGTAGAAATCAGAGATCTGGAAGTTGAGGAAGCTTACAAGAAGCTTTGCACAGATAGAAACATCAAGGATGAACATAAACACATCAAAGTGAAAGGTCTGACAAATGCCCTAATGTTCCCAAAGGAGTTCAAGACTGAGAAGATCTAGATAGTTCTTAGATGGGTACATGACTGAAAGATGTGACTGGACAAGCCAAAATAGATCACTAAGGATGTAATACACACAATGACTGGTTATCCTATAACTAATAAGGAAAAATAACTTAAACACCCTTCTCACCCAGAGATTGAGAATATGACAGGTGCAGAATGGGATGGCAGAGGATTGAAGGTAAACTTAATCACCGATCTAGAACTAAAATTTGGTGCATGAGTGCTGGGATACAAGATATTCTGAGCTAGTTGACTGAATAGCATTGCATGCGGAGCAGTAGACAATGCTCACAAAGTTGTAAAGAAGGGTCTACAACTAGATCTATTCGAGCTTCTACTAAATAAACTATAGGAGAACATGAGGACCATTAGATCAAAAAAATCTAATTCATGTAAGTTTGGTTCACTCCTCATGTGTATATTCTTCTACTTTCAAGACTTTTTTCCCATTTGTCAGTAATGTCAATTAGGACACTACCCAACTAGTTAAAATTCAAATTAGTGAATTCATTAAGTCACTAAGGGACAACTTTACATTAGTTATGGATGCATATTTCACTGGATTCAAGGATAGAATGCAGAAAATAATGAGGATACCAGAACAACTGGTGGATCAATATAAAGATGATATTTTTTTTATGGTGGACACAGATACAACCTTAATCAAACTAGCTATACCAAGGACAACATGGTTAGCACCACTTGACGATGAGATAAACATAGATCAGGCCACAAATGCTATTGAAGCATTGTTGAATGAACCACTAAATAAATCATTACCAAGATTTGGCACCTATGAAGAATCTAAGGCCAGAATAAAAACAAGCTTAGTTGTTAAAAATATAGACAAAAAGAGGACCAAAATGGTAAAGACACTTGAAAATAAGTTGGCGGTTAATGAAGAAGAATCAGAACATCAAGAAGACATGAAGGGACAGTCACCCATCGGTGAAGGCGAACAAGTGAGTGACTCTGAGTCAATCAAGTATGATGTACCACCCAAAAAGGAACCAAGGACAACTGCTACATAAAGAAAAAGGAGTCAAGCTACAAAAGAAGACTCACCACTGATAAAGAAATTTCAAGTGAGGACTTATAAAAGAAAGCCTCAAACAAGGAAAACATCAGAACCAAAGAGGAGATGGAGATTAATCTGAATCAAGGAAGATAAGGAAGACACTGAACAAGATGAAAAACCTATAAAGAGAAAATTTACTACCACAATTGATGAGATTGTCACATTAATCATTAGGTTAGGTACAATATCTGAGCCTAAGGTTAGACAATGGATAAATTTATCTCCTGAGGATCATAATAAAATAGAAGAAGTCATCATCAAGAAAATGTGTATATTCAAATATATACCTATTATTTTGATAAGATGATTCCATAAGAACTTCTAGATAGGTTATTAGCAATGTGGACATTTGCATTGAATTCTAAAAGATAGATAATGGAAATATCCCTAGTTTCAATTATGCCACCCGAGTCAAAGATGGAAGAAATTGATGAAATGATGAAGTTGCATTCAAAGAAGTTCTTAGAAAAATTGAGAGCCTACAAAGTACTACAGGGAAGCTTAATAGAGCTTGACAAGGAAAGTGATGATGCTTGGAGAAAAATACTCAATGTACCTAAGGAGGATACAAGCCCTGAGAGAGTATTATCTCTCACCGAGAAGCCTCACAATGAAAAGAATCAAGATACACTGATCCCAGAGCACATTCTTATAAATGATACCGAGGATTTCACTTCGGTTGAATTGAACACATAAGAAAGTAAAGCAATGGATGACATACCTCAAATTTTATAGTCATTAGGAGACACAGCATATGTCACAATCTAAGATGTGAAAATAATAGATATCACTGGAGGTGATCCTACCGATAAGGTAAAGGCAGATGAAGATATCACTGTTGCCTCAAAGAAAACCAAGGAACATGACACATCAATAGATTTTGCATAGGTTAATATACCCATAAAAATGACATTATTTATACAAGCTATAAATATCATCTCAAAAAAGGAAAAGTCACCGGAGCATGATGCAAGCATTCCCGACCACTAATGAATAAAAAGAAATAGATGGAGAGAAGAAAGATGTAAGTGAAGAAAAAGGTGATGACACACCAAAGGATATCGAAGGAGAAGTTGCAGATAAAGCTAAGGTTGATGTGGAGACGTCCACTACCAACCAACAGGAGAGTACCGAGTAGCAGTTAAAAGGAACAACACCCCCAAAGTCTTCACCAAGTACATGAGGCCAAGCAAAGGATCTTGCTATGGTATTGCATACAAGTGCCTCCACTACAATTGAAAAGAAGAAGAAGAAAAATAATAAAGATCTAGTTACATTGGATGAGATCATTGAAATACTAGACTGTTTGTTGGAACTAATGGGAAGTGTATACTGAGAGGGGAGGGGTGAATCAACACCTCTAAAACTTTTGTATCATTTAATCAATTAACCTTTGTGTAATCAATTGTATATTTATTTATCTGATCTATACTATCTTGATGTGAGTTATATCAATTCATAAACTTAACATATACATTCATAGAAACATTCATGAAAGTAATTGACACATAACACAAGATATGATATCGCAGAAAACTCATATTAGGAAGTAAAAACTATGGTGGGGATGACACCCACAAAATATTCACTATCTATAGATTGGAAGGGGTCAGTTAAGGCTTACAATTTGATCACTTCTAATGATCTACCTGGTTAAGAGTATATATGGAGACCTATTAAATTCTACTTGGTTAAGAGCTTTAGAAACACTGTTGAGTGTGCACTCAGTTAAGAGATTTATAGTTGGATTGTTAAATACGCCTTCCTTGAAAGGATTTTTACACTTTTCTCCACTTTTTAGAATGATAGAAAATTAAAATTTGACTTGGTAAATGCAATCTCCTATTGCTGATACATATCCATTTAAGTTTACATGAATAATATTATCACCTAATGTGATTGAGTAATACCTCTGATTCTCAGTAGCCTTTGTTGTTGGTTCTGATAACCAAATTCACCTTTTGCTATTCTAGTTCTTGAAACTTTCAATCTGATCCATATATGTACTTGTAGGCTTCATTCATCCTCTCTTCCATATTCGACACACATGTATATGAATGATTGCATCATCTATTTATAAGATGGATTGACATCATCAGGTTTCACAAAAACAATGTTAATCTAAGATCAGGTTTTTAAATTTTTACCTTGATCTCCTAGTCTATGTGTTTTAAATCAGTTAGACTGATTAAAGCACTTACATTCATGTTTCTTGTCCCTAAAGAAATGGTTTTAAAAACAAATAAAGATTCTATAAATAGAATGAGATTGTTTGATCTGACGTGGAAGTTAGATCCACTTTTTGCAGGCTGCAACTGACTCTCAGTTTCTAATGGTCGGTTATGCTCTGAAATTAGTTGATTGTCTCTCAGGTTTGTTCTCTCAATTTTCTCTTTAACTGTCTCTTAGTTTTCACTATATCCTGCATGTCGAGTTCCTTTGTTGGGTTCCTCTTTATCCTTTTGACATTGCATTTTCAGTGTACACACAAAGTTGTGTCGTCGGTTCTCTTTGTACTTAGAAGTTTTCAGTGATCTCTTTACATCTGATTTTTTCAGTTTTCTCTTTGTTCTGTCTTTTGGTGTATGCTTACTGAAAGTGTTTTTTTCATACTAATGGAAAATCATTGTCATCAATCTCCCCATTTGACATTAGTATCAAAAACTAATATGTGCAAAATACTAACAAAGTGTTAATTATATACAACATATATAAGTCTTAGTCATTTCATGACCCCCCCTATGTATATGTCGGTATAGTACTATATACTTCCTACTTATCTGTACATATCATATAAATATCATTTTCCCATATGAATATATATCATTTTCCCCCTTTTTTGATATTAAGGGAAAAGGTCTATACCTTATAGCTTATAAAAAATGTGGGAGTGTGAAGGCTTCATGTCTTCCATCATTTTCTCTCATTGTTCCTTTAAGTTCTCTAGAGCCATGTACTCGAGTGAGATCTTGGAATGCATATTATAGATGTTGTCTTCTACAGACATCTTAGGGGTTTCTATCAGTTGCCTGGCTGAACTGATGTGTTGTTGAAGTAGTATAAGATTCGGTAGAAGTTGAGCTTGGAGCTTGGTGATTTCTTCCCTGAAGTGTGTCTCCATCGGTGGTTAAGCTGTTAGCACTCTTAGCTAGATCTGAATCTAACTTTGCTATGTTTTCACTAATTCTCTTTAGTGAACTTTTCTAGTGTGCTCAGTTGTTGAATCAAGGAAATAGCTTCAGTTATAATTGGATCTAATTTAGTAATGAATTCTAAAAGCTTTACCTTGTTGACCGTCACTTCTTGGTTGATGTTCTCAATTATTTTCTATTGGTACTTCTGCTCTGCTCTCTCTTCAATTGCCTTCTCTGCATCAATATTTTGTGTTGTAATTGCTTCGGTGAGAGTGGCTAATTGATCAAGAATTGGCTTATTTTGATCAATATCAACATTGGGAACAATCTAGTGCAAGATGTCCCTAGTTGTTTCCAGTACCATTGATTCTCGATGCTATTTCCTCAGCTTCTCCTATAATGCCTTCCTTTGGCATATTTCACCATATTCTTTCAATGCTTCATAATCAAGTGTAGTTGGGTCACATTTTGGTATCTCAATGATTTCATCCAAAGTAACATCCAACTTATTCTTCTTAGATTTCTTCTTCTTCTTTTGTGTTGCACTCAAATGTAAAACCATAGCCAATTTCTCGGCTTTGTCTGTTGTGCTTGATGAAGTTACTTGTTGTGCTTCTTTTTGCTACTTTGTATCGGTTTCAATTTCTTAGTTTTTTGTAGATGTCTCCACATTAACCTTCACATTGTCGATAGAAACTTTTTTAGTTTTCTCAAGAGTGCCATATTTTGGTTTATCTCCTTCATCGGTGTCCTTATGCACTTCATCTATTTTTATGTATGCATCCTTTTCTGTTGTGTCTCCATCTACTTGTTTTGATTCTCCTTCTATAACCTTGTCAGTATTGATTACTGTGTAAGTATCTCTGATGTCCTTCTGATCATCGGTGTTGTCTTTATTTTCCTCTTCCCCTACATCCTCAGGAGTATCTTTTTCAGGTGACTTGTCTTTTTCTTGTATAATATTGATAGCTTGTATCAATATTGGCATGTTTCCTGGTATATTCACCTATGCATTATCAATTCCAATGTCCTGCTCATCTGTTGTGTCCTTTGTAACATAGACATCTTCATTTTTTTTACTTCTTCTACTGGATCATCGACAATGTCAATGATAGAGTTATCCACAATGTTGTCCTTTGTGGTGTTAGGTCCTGTTTCATATGAAACATCCATATTTTTGTTTCTAGTTGTCTCTTGTTCTTCCTTTTCTAACTCAATTGATGTATCATCTTCTGTATCTTTGATTAATATATGTTCTTGAGTTGCATTATCAACATCTTTCTATTGTAGGTCTTTGTCGGGGCTATCTTCCTCAGCAGGTCTATTTAGAATTTTACACCATTTCTTGTGGCTTTCTTGTTCAAGCTCTATAAGCTTCCCTTCAAGAAATTTTTAGGCTCTCAACTTGGGTGAGAACTCCTTCTTGTGTTTCTCTATCATTTCATCAATTTATTCTTTCTTGGATTCAGAAGGCATGAGAGTAACAAGTACTCTTTCTCTTATTTCCTTCTCATTCTTCAAAGAAAATGTCCATCTCGAGTATAGTCTGTCCAAGAGTTCCCTTGGTACATTATTTCTTTCAAATTGAATCGGTACATATTTGAACTTGTACATCTTTTCTATCATGACATCTTCAACTTTGTTCTGATCTTCTGGATCTAGTTTCAACCATCTTCTAATCTTAGAATCTGTGATAGATCCTGAATTTGCAATAGATTTTCATATGTCATCAATGCTTTCTAGATCTTTAACCTTGACATTTTCTGCCTCTACAGCTTCATCTTTCTCAGTGTCTTCAATGTCTTCTTAGGTTCTGATGAGCTTCCTTATTCTTTTCTTTGGCCCTCTCTTCGGTGTGGCTGATTTCCTCTTGTATGTTCTTACTTTTCCTTTCTTCAAAGGTGAAGGACTTGAATCCTTAGATGTTTGACTTCTTGTTCTAGAATTAGTTGTCATCCTTGGCTTCTTGGTTGGTGGAGGAGGTGGTGAATCTAATTTTGTGGCCTCGTAGTCATTCTTTTCTTCAGCTTCACCGATAGGTAGCTATCCTTTGGTTTATTCCTCATTTTCAACTTCTTCTTCCTGCCCAATTTCTTCCTCTATTGCCGACAGTATCTTCTTAAGGTTCTTGACCATTTTCTCCTTTTTCCTGACAATTTTCTTTACAACCAGGCCAAATTTTATTCTTTTTTTGGCCTCATAAGTTCCAAACTTAGGTTGTTTCTTATCTAATGGTTCATTTAACAACGCATCAATTTCTTTAGATGCTTGATCTATATTTATCTCATATTCTAATGGTTGAATCCATGCTATCCTCGGTATAGAAAGGTTGATATAAGTGTGGTTTGTATCAACCATGAAACATATTTCATCTTTATACTTCTCAATGAGTTGCTCGGGGATCCTTACCCTCTTTTGCATTCGGTCTTTGAGTACAGTAAAGTATTCATCCATGATTGTCTCAAAATTATCTCCCGGTGAGGCTATGTGTTCACTGATCTACATGGTGAGTGGTTTTGTGCTATCCCATTTCACATCTCCTACCGATGGGAATGTTTCTTGAAAGTAGAAGAAAATGCACATTATGAGTGAGCCAAACTTACATGTGTTTGACTTTTCATTCCTTATATTCTTCAAATTTTCTTCTAGCTGGTTCAGTAAAAGTTTGGATAAGTCCAACTGTGTTCCCTTCTTCACAATCATGTAAGCTATGTCTACTGCACTAGATGCTATGTTGTTCATCCCGCTGGCTTGAAATAATTTGTAGCCTAGAACGCATGCACCAAATTTCATCTCATCGTCGATAATGGTGGAAACCTTCAATCCTCTGCCATCCCATTTGGCTCCTATGATCTTTTCAGTCTTGGCCTTGGGTGGATGCTTCAGTTCTTTTACCTTCTCGATTACAGGGTAACCAATTACTGCATGGATAACATCTCAGGTTATCATCTTTGGTTCATCCAGCCAAAGTTTGTGATTGTGCATTCAGCTCAGTACTAACTAAATCCACTCAATATTGAAGACCTTCAGGAATAGTAGGGCTTTAGTGAGCCCTTTCACTTCTATATGTTTATGCTCATCTTTCAATGTTCCATCTTCATTGCATAACTTCTTATAAGCTTGTTCAACCTCTGAATCACATATTTCTGCAATCTTACAGTGTACGAATGCTCCCATGTCCTCAACAAGCAAAACCCTAGCTGGTATTCGTGAGAATGCTCCAGCATCATCGGGTTGTGAAGAAAACTCAGGGTGAACCTTGTAATGTGGTTCTTCACATGCCAAATTCTTGATGATTTTAAACTCATCCTTCTTGGTGTTCATTGATTTCACGATTCTTGAAGTTGTGGCCATTTTTCTAGATTTAGGGCTTTCTATACAATGCGTGAAATAGAGTTGTCAATTTTTGTAGAACTTACTGTATACACCAATTGTTGATTCTGATCTACTTTGGATTGCTAGTGGTTGAATTGATGTCACTCTATGATCATGTCATTGTCTGCTCAAAAATTGCTCTCATCGCTCTGCTCTAGTCATTGTGAACAATGAGTCTATTTTGTTTCCCTTTTATAGGTGTTTTCCCTAAAAAGAAAGTCATTAATTCTTACCAACTCCTCAGTGTATGAAGATAGAGTTCATTGGTTAAGACTTCAACTTCCTTTCGATAACAATGTGACATTTCAGGGTGGTCGTTATACCTCTTTCTTTTACCGACGGGTTTCGGTGTTGCAAACAACTTGTTCATTTTTCTCAGTTACTGACAAGGCTCAGTTTACACTTAGCAACTTTTCTTTAGTCGATGCTTCTTGATAAGTGTAGGGAGTCTCAACTTTGAGTGTATACTGACATATTTTGGTATGTATGCTTGATAGCATAGTTATCACATATTTTAACAAGTAATACCATGATGCATATTTTGCTAATTTGGCATTTTATCAACATATTATGGAACTGATGTAAAATAATAACTTGGGGTAATATAGTTCCATACTTACTTATTCTGCTTAGGTGGGGGTGGTGATGTCACTAGATCTATCGGATGGGGTGTCACCATTTGCATTGCTAGGTACAGCTTCATCATTGTTTGAATCTTTTCTCCACATTTTGTCTCTTTCTCTCTGGATGTCTTAAATGGTGTTTCCATTGGGATATGTGCTAGTTTCTATCATTCAGTCTCTGTAGTCTTTCTTGAGATGACCAAATTTATGATAGTGTAAGCATGCCATTCTAGGGTTATTCTAGCTTCTAGACTTTCTAGTTCACTGTCTCATACAGTTTGTAGTAATGTGACCAAATCTTAAACATGTTGTACAAATTTTCCAAGTGTTGTAATCTCATACATACTAGTTATCGACTCTTTTTGGTTTATAGGGAGTTTCTTGACCTTTAGGATTCCATGCTTTCCTTTTCTTTTTCCAGCATTCAAGAGTTGTGTGCCCATTCATTTTTCAAGTAGGACAGTATTTGTCCATGTAGGTTTCCTTCTTTGGTTGTTTCATCTCAGACTTACATTCATATGTTTTATGTCCTTTCTTGTTACATTTATAACAAAATCCTATGAATGAAGATGTAGATTTAGGAATACCTTTCATTTTTCCTCTGCATACATTTGATGTATGGCCTTGCTTTCCACAGTGATTACATGTCTTCGTTGTCTTTCAAGAAAATCATCTATTATTTTATTTCTTTCTTTATCTTTCTTGATAATTTCATTATGCTACTGTTGAATTCTTATTTCATGTTTCAACTTTTCATTTTCATCCCTTATCTCACTGATAGCTTCTATTCTTTCAATGAGTTCAACATTTATTCTGTTTGCCTCTTGACTCATAAGAATAATCTGATTTGTAATCTCATGGTGATGCTCTGTAAGTCTTTGTATTTCAAAATCTTTCTCTTGTAGCTTTTCTGTAATCTTTCCTCTATCATCAATAGCTAGTGTTCTTTCTTTCTCATCTTGTCTAGCATTGTTCATGACATCAATTATCTTTACCATTTGTGTCTCTTGACCGATTTGTAGGGATTTAACTTGTCCAGCCAGATGTAGATTGATTTTAGTTAGGATTGTGATGCTTTCTTCTGATGTATCTGATGCTTTGCTTGTGGTTGATCCTGAAGACTCAAATAAATCTGGTATCTCTTCCTCATGATAATCTTTCTCATTACAGTGAGATGTCATAATCTTTCATTCATCTAACAGATGTCTCATATTTATTCTAGGTTATTTATTATTCATAGAAAATCTGAATTTCTAGCTTCTTATTTTCAATATTTTTATCAAGTTTTTACTTCTCCATTATATGATCTTTTCTCTTAAGCCTTTAAGATTTTCCAAAGAAGAGACTTAGCTTTGATACCAATTTTTGGAATTAATGGGAAGTGTGTACTGAGAGGGGAGGGGTGAATCAGTACCTCTAAAACTTTTGTATCCTTTAATCAATTAACCTTTGTGTAATCAATTGTATATCCATTCATCTAATCTATACTATCTTGATGTGAGTTATATTAATTCATTAACTTAACATACATGTGAACATTCATATAAACATTCATGAAAGTAATTGACACATAACACAAGATATGATATCACAGAAAACTCCTGTTAGGAAGTAAAAACTGTGGTGAGGATGACACCCACAAAATCTTCACTATCTTTAGATTGGAAGGGGCTGGTTAAGGGTGAAAATTTGATCACTTCTGATGATCTACCTGGTTAAGAGTATTTGTGGAGGCCTGTTAAATTCTACTCGGTTAAGAGCTTTAGCAACATTATTGAGTGTGCACTCGGTTAAGAGATTTATAGTTGGACTGTTAAATCCACCTTCCTTGAAAGGATTTTTACACTTTTCTCCACTTGTTAGAATGATAGAAAATTACAATTTGACCTAGTAAATGCAATCTCCTATTGCTGATACAAAACCATTTAATTTTACATGAATAATATTATTACCTAATGTGATTGAGTAATACCTCTGATTCTCGGTAGCCTTTGTTCTTGGTTCCGATAACCAAATTCACCTTTTGTTGTTCTGGTTCTTGAAACTTTCAATCTGATCCATAGATGTGCTCATAGGCTTCATTCATCCTCTCTTCCATATTCACACATGTATATGAATGATTTCATAATCTATTTATAAGATGGATTGACATCATCAAGTTTCACAAAAAACAATGTTAACTGTAAGATCAGGTTTTTGACTTTTTACCTTGATCTCCTAGTCTATGTGTTTTAAATCAGTTGGACTAATTAAAGAAATTACATTCATGTTTCTTGTCCCTAAAGAAATGGTTTTAAAACAAAATCAATATTCTATAAATAGAATGAGACTGTTTGATCTGACGTGGAAGTCAGATCCACTTTTTGCGGGCTACAACTGACTCTCAGTTTCTAACGGTCGGTTATGCTTTGAAATCAGTTGACTGTCTCTCGGGTTTTTTCTCTTGGTTTTCTATTTAACTATCTCTCGGTTTTCACTATGTACTACACATCGGGTTCCTCTTTATCCTTTTGACTTTGCATTTTTAGTGTACACACAAAGTTGTGTCATCGGTTCTCTTTGTACTTAGCAATTTTTGGTGATCTCTTTACATCTGATTTTTGGTTTTGTCTTTCTCCTGTCTTTCGGTGTATGCTTACCAAAAGTGTTGTTTGAAAACTAATGGAAAATTAATTTCATCACTGTGATCCTATGACATTGGATCCAGAGTCACTTACAAAGTATGAAAAACTTTGTAAAAGGAAAGCTATACAAGAAAAGCTTAAAATGGAGACAAAGGACACATAGGTACTAGAAACTACAAAGGATATCTTATTACAAATTGTACCTAATACTGACATTGATCAAAATTATCCTATCCTTGATCAATTAGCACTTCTTACCAAAGCCATCATATCACAGAATGTAGATGTAGAGAAGAAAATAGAAGAACATGTAGAGCAAAAGTACCAATACAAATTAAGAGATAAAATTAGCCAAGAAGTGGCAGAGAACAAGGTAAAACTATCTGAACTAGTCAATACATTAGAACCAATAATTTTAGAAGTTATAACCTATTAGTCCAAATCTTGATCTTTGTCCTTAATATTACTTTTTCAAAGTCACCTTGTTATTTTGTGTATTTCAGCTGCCTAAGCCCTCATGTTTAAAATCCAAGAAAAGTCTTTTGCTAACATATCTTTTGAACAGGTTTGAATAGGTTTGAACATGTTTGAATAGGCTTGAACACCTATGAACAAGCTTGAAATTGTTCAAGGGAATTCAAGGATGTTCAAGATAGTTCATTTTCTTTATAAAGCAGAAGCAGATCATTAGCGTTTTCACTAAAGGAAGGTGTTTCGTGATCATCAGATTATAGAACTTTGGCCAATCTAGGGTGGAAGATTATCGATTAAGTGATTTGGCTCTTGGTATCAAAGTGTTGGTGGGATATTGAGGAACGGCCTTGAATGAAGGTGAACACATACAAACATCTTTGAACTTGTTCAAGAGTGTTCAAGAGTGTTCAAGGGTCTTTAAAAATGACAGGTGGCATAAATCAAGGACAGCCACTGTCTTTTCAGGCATGGGTCCCACTTGGGTATAACTTTTAATGAAGAGGTCTTTTTGGCAGTGGCTAAATCATATCTGAGCTGTCGAATTAATGAGGATTTCGTGCAACATAAAAGTTTGCGCAAAGTGGCAGTAAATGATCGCGTGTGGGAATGGTCACTTCTTTTTTTGAGACATTATTGTCTTAATTATGGGTAGTTAATTACTCATTCTAGATGTTTCCCTTAAAACCCCTCCTTGGCATTCATTTTTGAATTACTGTTGTTCTCTATATGTGCAAAGAACGAAGGTAAGGGTTTTTCGGAGCTCCAGTTGCAGAATTTTCCTTAGAGACTAAGGTAAGTCAGGCTGTCATTCTTCCAGTGTTTAAATTTAAAAGCTGGTGAATTTTGCGGTGGTTTTTGTAGTAATTTATAGTCTGTTCTTGCAAAATGAAGTCAACATTTCATTTCTTTGGGAATGTGTCTAGTTTAGTCTGTGAAAATTCTATCATAATAGACACAGACCTAGAAGGTTATGATATTGAAGGGATAGCTGATAGGCTTACTGCATGTGTGGAAGAAAATGTCCCTTCTATGGAAATTTTGAGTAGTGGGTTATGTATAGCTGCATGTTTCCCTCCTGAAGTGGTTTGCCCTGAGCTTGTTCATGAATGTATTAAACATTATGATTAGAAAATTGAGTCAATTCTTAACAGAAATGGCGAAGTGTTGATGGCCGTAAATAGAGGAATTGTTGCCTCGGCTTTCCAAATCCAAGAACGGACTTTCTCAGCTTTTTCTCCCGCCCAATCTCTAGTTAATTTCAAACCCAACGCTGATGTGAACCATACTTCCATGGCTAAGTATTGGTTGATAAATGCCCAAAGAGGAGGTTCTCGGTTGCCCAAGAAATTAAATAGAAATCACATGCACCCACATATTAGTGATATCATGGTAATGCTGCATAGAGTTAGGGGGTCACCTGAAGCTTCTTTGTTTGCAGATTGGTTATTCTGTTATGTAGAAATTATTTTAGAGGGCAAGCATAAGCTGGATTGGGCTGAGTTAATTAAAGAATCTATGAGGGAACAGTTGAATAGTTCCAAGCATACTGGCTATAGCTTTTATATGTCCTCTTATCTCATGTATTGTCTAGCATGTAGTAGGATATGGAGTGGCATGATCCATGAGCCTTAGGTTAATGGCATGTGTGTGTTTTCTATGCTTCATAAAGATAGTGTAATTCAAAATTATTGGAGAGTTCATGATACTTTTATGGGAAAAATTTTCTTTGAAATGTCTGGAGATTTGGCCAAGAGGATGAGCTCAGAAGCTCAGCACTTTGTGACTAGGTTTGGGAGTTATTACATCCAATTCCCTAAGTTCTCTTATCTAAGGATCGGCAGTTTTGAGGATGCCCCTACCAAATTTCCTTGATATGCATTTGACTGTTTTATCTTTGCTAAAATCTGTAGACAGCTTGCCGTCGTGCTAAAGCATTTCCTTCCTGGAGACCGAGGTGAAAAGCTATTTCCATTGTAGCTAGGGAAGTTTTCATGTCTAACCTATGAAGATGCTATAAGTATCGAAAGTGACCTAGGTCATTTTGATTTCAATTACTATATAGAAAGAATAGGCTGTGATAATAAATTTTTTTCTTGCGGCAGCCTAGGCTTAAGGTCTCACATGTTCCCAGTTCCCCATTTAGAGGATTTCTGGGAAGATTGTGCAAACAAATCTCAAGTCATGACCAAAAGCCATAGTAGACTCTGTATCTCTCAAATTTTGTTAATGAGAATATAATTCAGTATAGAGGGAGTGATAGATGATGGCTCTGATTTGATTGAACCTGATTTCAAAAGACCTCTCGATACTGAAGAGGTAGATGTTGATTGGTCAAAAGAGGAAGATGATGACATTCAAAGTAGAACACAACATGTTCTCAAATTAACTGAGAAGTGGCTACAAGCGAAGAAAGGGCAGTCAAGTCCTAAAAAGACTGGAAATAAATCTTCAATTTTTTTTTCTTCCCCCTTTGTTTCTAACATGCCTAAAACATCTGATAATGCAGGTTCATCTGGTAAGCAGCAAAAGAAAGAATATAAAAAGAAGTATGTTGCAGAACTTTCATCTATGGTTTCTCCATAGCATATCACCAGGTCACACTCCTGATCCCAAAAGAAGGAAAAGATGACTCAAGAATAGATGGAGACAGTAAATCTAGAAGATGATAAGTTTGAAGATTTGAATTATCAGATTGGTGATGAAGACCAAATTGGGAAAGATCTTTTTGATCTTGAAGACGTAACCTTGGATCTAATGCATACTCCTATTAAGGTCGGTCCCCAACCGGTAGCAACCAGCAATGCCCAAATGGCTGACTTCCTCAGTCAATAAAAAGCGGAGTCTGATTCCTTTATCCATACCAGTACAAGATATTGTGAGTAAGTACACTTAGAAAACCCCTAAGGCCAAGAAGGTAAAAATCACAGCGCGCATGTTTGCTGATGCTAAGACTGGAAAGTGGACGGCTGAGGTTGCTACTTATAGGCCCAAGGAAGAGAAACCAGATGTGGCAGTTGAGGACTTTGAAGTTACCAAAATTGAGTTGGGAACAATGGACAAATCCGAGAAAAACCACTTGTTCAAAGAAAAAACCCAACAAATGCTGATTACAATGGTGTAGGATAGCAAAGAAAAGAAAGAATTGAAATAGACCATTGTTTCACTTTCTCATTTTATTAACGCATTTTGCAACTTTGATGCTACCCCGTTGTCTCAGTCTTCTCAAGTGTTCGACCCCAATTCCAAACAAAATAAGAATATATTGAATCAAGTTCATAGGGGACGAACTCTAGTTTCTTCAGTGGATGAATGGATGGCTCAGGTACTAAAAAATGGCAAACAATATATCAAATATTCTCATTTAGTCCTTCATAACACCAAGATAGCTATAGAGGAATTGCAGGCTCAACGATAAGTATGGAGCATAGATGAAGAGAAGTGGGTGTCAGCGATGACCAAATTCATGGAAATTGAAAGGCATGGCTTTGGTAAATTCTGTGCAGAAAAGTCACTAAAAGGTGCTGAGGAGTCCTACTTCTTCATACTCAAAAAAAACATCAGCTAGCGTATTACCCTGATAAGAGGTGCTATTACAGAGAATAAATAATATGAAGTTGAAGAAAAGAAAATCCAAAAGGCTACCCTAACAGAGTTGAAAGTGATTAATTTCACTTATACCTACCCCTCTGTCTTTGGTGAACAAGAACTGAAAGGTTCTTTGGATGCTTTCGAATCAGCTATTAAAACCATCAGAGACAAGATTCAGCCCAAGGCCTCTGATTTGACCCAGATAGTAAGGATTGAATCCATGCTTTATTTGTGTGTTGATCAGTTATCTAATGTTACTGATAGGGTGAAAAAGCTGAGTTGGAATAAAGATGCCTCCATGGCCCGAATAGTGAACTCTAAGATCCCACACCTGTCGCTTGCCAAGGAGTTAGTTCAAGCGTACAAAGAATGGAAATTGACCCAATCATTTACTGATGAAGAAGGGAGCCTAGCGACAAGCGAGGATCATGCCTTGGATCTAGTTTCCTATTTTTACTTTATTGTTATGCTAAATTTCAAGGACGTGTGTCCTCTGACTAATGGATTTGTTACTTAACTATTTCATCGAGAGGCCGTGTTTTTCGAGAGGCCTCTCAGTGCTCTACTGCTATTTATTCTAGCTACTAAAACTTGGAAAGGGTTTAGAAAAACTTTGATAGATAGATATAGCTTTGATAATTAGAATTCAGAAGGTGATTGCTGTGAATAGAATTGATCTTTAGATAATTACCTATGTAGTAATTTTCAAAATATATGACAAGAAAATTAATGAATCTATGTTGTTTATGATTTTGAGCAAAATGCCCTGTGTTGGAATATAGTTTGACCTATTTTATATCTTAGTCATTTGTTTCATGGTATCTAAATTTTGAGTTTCATCTGTTATCTATTATCTGCAGTCAAAGTTGTTTATGTTTTTCATGAAATGCTATTGTGGAAGTGACTGTGTTTCCTTCCTATTCATTACCTGGTTATATGTACTTCTCTAGTGGTTTCAAAACATATCATCAAAGAATGATATTGTTGCCTTTATAAGCTTTCTAGTTAAAAGCTAACAAATTAATGCTATTTTCTCATTTCATTAAATATCATTAAGGGAGCTATACCTGTTATAAAATTCAGAGGGAAGTGATTATAAAATACACTTACCCAACTGTTAAGAATAGTTTGTCTTTTAAGGGTGATAGAGAAAACTTAAAATATTATTTATAAAAAGACAAATCTATTCGCTAACATAACCTTAGTTCAAAAGTTATGCACAATAGATAAATTCACTAAGGAGAGTAGTGAAAAGATTGCAAAGATAGATACAGATCTAAATGCTAGTCCACAAGGTCTCACAACCAATGACAGTGCATTTAAGTTTCATTATGACAAGATTATGGAAGCAAAAAGGTTGAGACTTGATATTCTAGAGGCATAATCCAAATCCAAAGATGAGGTAACCGAACTTCAGGCTCTACTACTCCTGAATTTTACATTAGTGCAACAACATATGACTTCAGCAAGACAATTGATTTCCACCCCCAAAATGTCTATGACAGAAATCATATATGATATGCATGCAAGGATCACATTGGAGATAATGACCCTTGAGAACCTCAAATAACAATGGGAGAAACAAATGGAGGAAATTAAAAAATCTCATTCCCACATTTTTGACAAATTGTAAGTATATACCTTTGTCATTACTATAAAAAAAAGGGGAATTGATATGAAAAGAAGGGGAAATGATGATAAAGTGAAAGGGGGAAATATATGTAAAGGAAAGTGTATATACTATATCAAGGCATGCACATAGGGGGAGTCATATTGACAAGGTAAACACATGGTGTAGATACTAAACATTTTAGTTTTGCACATATCAATTTTTGATACTAATGTCAAAGGGGGACATTGATGATCATATTTTTCCATTAGTATACAAAGGAAATAGTTTATGAACCATCAGTAACATGATCACCAAAAGACAAGTCTATAGTGAAACCTAACACAATAGTTTATAGAGGTCACCGAAACTAGTTTTCACTGATAGAACAGGTTACAATGTAAACCGATAGTCAGTCTAAAGAGAAACTCGAGCACCAGTCTACTGAGAGACAACTTTATTCTGAGAAATGTGGATCTAAGTTACACATCAGTTAAAAAACTTAAGTTTTATATTTATCTTTAAATCTCATCTTTAAAACCATTTCTTGAGGGACAAGTAAATAAAATGTAATTGTTTTAATCAATCTTAATTGGTTGAAAACATGCAAACTAGGAGATCAAGGTCAAGTTGTAAACCTTTGATCATAGAGTTTTCATAGTTAAGCATGAAACTTATTTAGGTCAATTCAATGTATAAATAGATGTGTAATCAATCAGAACAATATGATGTGATTATGATTGTAGCTGTAGAGAAATCTATGGATCAGATGCAGATTTTTATGCAGAAGGACAACAAAAGATGAAATCAGTTATAAAGAACAAGATTCAAGGATACCAAGAAAAAAAGAGGTATTAATCAATCACTATAGGTGATACATCATATTGTAAACTTTAATGGATCTGTACTCAGCAATTTAGGATTGCATATACTTAGGTCAATAATTATTTTTTACTACATTCTAACAAGTGTAGAAAATAGAAGAAATCCTTTGAGAAGGCAGATTTAACAATCCTTTTGTAAATCTCTTAACTGAGTGCACACTAAAGAATATTTCTAAAGCTCTTAACAAAGTAGACCTTAACCAGTCTAAACATGTTACTCCTAACAGGGTAACATCATCAGAAGTGATCAAACTTGTAATCCTTAACCGACCCCTTCCATTCTACAGATAGTGAAGTTTTGTTGGTTTCATCCCCACCGCAATTTCTACCTTCTAACAGGGGTTTTCTACATTATCAAATATTGTTTCACATGTCATTACATTTCATGAATGTTTCTATGAATGTTAATATGCAAATTAAGTTTATGATTTGATATTACATGCACAAAGATAGAATAGCATATATGGTCGGTAATGCAAGGAATTGATTACTGAAGGATTAAGGTTAAGTGATAAAAGTTTCAAGGGTACTGATTCACCCCTCCCCTATATTGATTCACCCCTCCCCTCTTAGTACACACCATTCTGTTATTCCAACAAATTATTGCTGACCAGATCTATCAGTTAGGCATGTTTTATTTGTTATTATTACATATGCACTCTATTACATACAAAGGGATAACTCATTATCTACCGGGGTGCAAGTTACTAATCTCCCTAATGGGGAAGGTGCTATAATAAGTGTAGTACACACAACTAAAAGGCGGGGGTGAATTAGTTGTAACCAAAACTCAAGACCTTTAAACAAACTACCAAATTAATCTCATATCTGAAAGATAAACATGAATGTAGGAACATAACAGAGTAATCAACACATAACACAAATATTTTTGATGTGGATACCCTGTTACGGGAAAAACTATGGTGGGGATCAAACCCACAAGATGAATGTACTATGTTAAAATAACTATACCATGTTAGGAGTATTAAAAAGGGGAATGTGCATGCATTCAGGCACACTACCTAGAGCTCACTTCTCAAATACAAAAATGATCTCAATCCCAAGGAAGGATCACTGCCTTATAACAATCTCTAATCTCAAATAATAAAGGTCATACTATCCAAACTCATGAATTGACAAAACATCATCTCTGATATGCCAATACAATTCCAATGAAGTACATTAAATCTCTTCCTCAATTGCAAAATACACTCATACCTCTTTGTACCACACACTATGGCACTCTCGCATACTCACATACATTCAAAATCACAAATGATTACATATTTATACACATTACATCAAATTATCTCAACTAGGTTGGCCAGAGACCTAATTACAAAATATTAATTCAATACAACTCAATGCTCAATTTGATTCATTGAATGTCAGCTAAGACATAGAATTGATCCTTAACAACATCCTCAAACATGCTCCAAATCCATAAATCACTCCATGATCCATCACAACACGTTACACCACCAAGTCAGCCAAGAATAATAATAAAAAAACATGTTACATGAGGAATATTCAATTACAATCACATAACCCAAGGTGATCTAGAAACATGAATAGAAAACAATCAAGAAACATTAGCAAGAAACATGAAATAATACGACATCAATAGGAACAACTTTATCTCATAAATGAAACTCATCTTTGTATTTTTCATCAGGAACATTAAACCATAACCACTATCATAAAATAAAAATAGATTGCCAACATCCAAATCATGAACCACTCAAGCTGAGGACACATTTCCATGTCTTGAACTCACCACCAAGTTAGAAAAAAATAATATTTCTAATCTGATCCACACCGATCCAATAAATGATACACTCTCTCTATCATAATAACCAAAATAGCAGTCTCTAATAAATCTTTCACAGCTCACTCAAATCAACATGTGAACATATACCACTTGAACTAAATCAAGTACAAACATCCCCAAATACACGATCAGTTTGGCAACATATTATATTTAATATATTATCCGTACCACAGAAATCATTTCACTAAACAAACTAGTAATACTATCTTCAACAATAGGAATATGTTGACATTAATAAAAAACATTAATTCCAACACATATATGCACAATACGAACAATATCTCAACATTCTCCCCCTTTGGCATTGATGACAACATATAATGTGAACAATTAAATCAATGCACAAAGAAACAATATCAACAATAATACCAACAATATCCACAATATCTTTCAAAGTCTCTCTAAAAATCCTTCTCAAACAAAAAAAAATATCACTTCCACATAGTCTCATACTTGTTTTACTATCTCTCCCCAATATGCTTATTTTTCACATGAATCTATCCCCCTTTGACATAAATGAAAAAGGAACATGTATGCACTAAGTCATAGAGGCCAAAAATCTGAAGAATCAAATCTCAACCACTAACCACTACTCAATCACTACTCCCCCTAAGGAGTAGTTACCAAAAACATTAGTCCAGATTAATGATAATTTGTAAGCACACTAGACTGATGCATCTTAATTCATCTCTAGCTCTGATCAAGAGGGGAAATCACCCCAATCTTACCTCACATATACTCAAAAGTATCCTTTGGCAAGGGCTTCATGAAAATATTTGCAATCTTCTCTTTTGTAGACACATACTCCAATTTGACTTCTTTCTCATTGACTTTGTCTCTCAAGAAATGATGTTTAATAGAAATATGATTTGTCTTTGAATTCAACACAATGTTCTTTGAATTATTTTGATCACTTGAATTGTCACAATGAATAGTAACGGGCTAATCAATAGTCACTCTTATATCTTTCAACATTTGCTTCATCCACATTAATTGTGTACAATTAGTAGCAACAAAAAAATATACAGCTTCAACAGTAGATTGTGATATACAATTTTGTTTCTTACTTTCCCATGAAACTAATCTCTTACCCAAAAATAATGCTCCACCACTAGTGCTCTTTCTATCATCCACATTACCTCCCTAATCTACAACAGTAAATGCACTCAATGTGAAATCATCATCTTTTCCATACCATAAGCCATAATCAATTGTCCCTTTCAAGTATCTGAATATCCTCTTAACAACAACAATAACATGTGATTCCTTCGATTTTGCTTAAAATCTAGCAACAATGCAAACAATATTCATAATATCTAGTCTAGTTTTTGTAGGGTATAGGAACCCATTGATCATAGATTTTTATCTTGTCTGATTTGCATTAGGTGTATCATCAATCTTTGTCAATTTACAACCAGTAATCATAGGATTTCAAACAATCTTTGAATCATCCATACAAAATTTATTCAATAACTCTTCACAAAAAAATGTTAAACTTGGTATAAGTAAACTCAACACATTTATCTAATCTCAAAAATTTCCATCTCAATCCTATTTAAGTCTCAACCATAGCTTTAAAAATATATAATTTGTTAAAGGCTTCATATTTATCTATCAAAAATGTAACCCACATCATTCTATAATAATCATCAATGAATAGAATGAAATAACTGACCCCATAGTAGCTTCTTGTTCTTTCAGGACCACATAGATGAATATGCACCAAATCCAAAATTCCACTTGAAGAATAATTATTTCTCTTAAAAGTAGACTTAGTCAATTTACCCAACTAACATTCCTTAAACATCACATTAGTAGGATTCAATAATATAGGAAGATCTCTAACAACTCTTGTAGTACTTATCTTCACAATGTTATAAAAGTTCACATGACAATATCTTATGCCACAACCAACTATCATAAATCTTAAAAATAAGGTATCTACTCTCAATTTTTTTCAAATTAAATACATTACCTTAAGTATTTCTTCCTGTAGAAATCTCAATTCTAGAACTTCCAATAATCTTGCACATTCCATCGTTGAATTGTAAGTTGTATCATTTATCAACTAGCTGACCAACACTCAAAAGATTATATTTCAAACCTTTGATATATAGAATATCATCAATATTAGTATTACCATCAAGAGTAATAGAACATTTTCCTTTTATCATGAAAGGAGTATCATCGCCAAATATGACAACTCCACCATCATACCTTTCCATTTTCAAATTTTTTTTTTCTCTGGTCATGTGTTGTGAACATCCATTGTTAACAAACCCATTCATCCTTCTTATCGACATGTGAAATCAAGGCTTTCTCTTCATTCAAAAAAATAAGATCTTCATCTTTAATAGAAATAAACACAATCTCATCTTCACTCTTTTCAGATTCATCATCAATCACACCTTCATCAATAAAATAGTAACACTTCCTCTAAAATTTAGACTTGAATTTCTTAGGCTTGTACTTATGTTCTCTATCAGGACATCTCGAAGCAATATGACCAATATTATTACATGCAAAACACTTTAAAGAAAACTTTCCTTGATACTTACCAGATCCCTTAGGTAGTCTCTTTGAAATTAGGGATTCAAGCTCATCAATATTTGTTTCTTCTTCCTCAATCTTTTCCCCTTCTTTAGCATATCTAGATTCATACTTAGATGAAGTTTCTCTAGAATCATATCTTTTCTTATCTTTAGAAATATTAGCATTAAATGTAATTTCAATTTAGGAAGACTATCGCCAGATTTTATCATTTCAAAAGAAGATAACTTAGTAATCAATGTATCTCTTGTCACTTTAGTCACGATTTTGATTGATTCAATAGTAGAAACTTTGTGATTATAAATAGGAGGCAAGGATCTTAGGATTTTAGAAACAATTTCATCTTCTTCCAAGGTTCCATCCACACATTTGATTCCACAAACAAGTTCAGTGATCTTATTCACATTAGTAGTAATGTTCTCATATTTTCCTTTCAGACTGTGTAGCTTGGCTTGCTTCACAAATTCATCTCCTTCATATAATGTCTCCAAATTTGTCCATACTTCATGTACCACCTCCAATCCTAAAAATTTTGTGTATTCAACATTTTATAAAGCACTCTTCAAAGATTATTTTTCTCTCATATTACATTCAAATTCTTTCTTTTCATCAATAGTCACAGTAGATAGATCAAAAGTAGGTTGGTAATCTCTCTTTATAACAGTCTAATGTTCTTCACTAAGACATCTTAAGTGTGTAATCATATGGTCCTTCCATATATTATAGTTTGTTCCATAAAATCCCAGACTCTCCTTCTTAAAGGTCAACATCCTGAATCTCCTCAAGTAGTTAAGCTTCACGAAGAGGACACTAGCTCTAATACCAATTTTTAGAATAAGTGTAGCACACATAACTGAGAGGGGGGGTGAATCAATTGTGACCAAAAAATCAAGACCTTTAACCAAATTACTAACTTAATCTCAGATCCAAAAGATAAACATGAATGCAGGAACATAACACAGTAATCAGCACATAAAACCAAGATTTTTCACATGGAAACCCCATTAGGGGAAAAACCATAGTGGAGATCAAACCCGCAAGATGAATTTTCTCTGGTAAAAAAATTATACCCTATTAAGAGTATTACAAAGGGGAATGCACATGAATTCGTGTACACTACCTAGAGATCATTTCTCAAATACACCAAGGATCTCAATCCCAAGGAATGATCAATGCCTTGCAACAATCTCTGATCTCAAATCATAAAGGTCATACTGTCCAAACTTATTAACTAACAAAAAAACATCACTGATATGCCAATATAATTGCAATTAAGTACATTAAATTTATGCCTCAATTACAAATTCCACTCATATCTCTTCGTACCAAACACTCTGGCAGTCTCGCATACTCACATACATTCACAATCATAAATGATTACATATTTATACACATTACATAAAATTATCTCAACTAGTTTCCAATGACCTAATTACAAAATATTAATTCAATACAAATTAATTCTCAATGTGATCCATTGAATGTAGGTTAAGACATAGAAATGATCTATAAAAACATCTTCGAACATGCTCCAGATCTGTAAATCAAGCCACAATCCATTGCAACATGTTACACCATCAATTAGACCAAGAACAATAAGAACAAAAATAGGTTACATGAGGAATCTTCAATTCCGATCACATAACCAATGCAATCCAACAACACGAATAGAAAATGATCAATAACCATCAAGAGGAAACATGAAATACCACGACTTCAATAGGAACAACTCAGTCTCATGAATCAAACTCATCTTTGTACTATTCATCAAGAACACTAAATCACAACCACTATCATAAAATAAAAATAGCTTTCCAACATCCAAATCATGAACCAATCAATCCGAGGACACATGTCCATGTCCTAAACTCACCACTAGGTTATCAACAAAGAATATTGCCAAACTGATCCACACCAATCCAATAACTGAAACATTATCTCTAACAGAATAACCAAAATATAAATCTTTGATAAATACTTAACAACTCACTCAAATCAATATGCAAACCTCTACCATTAGAGTTGAATCAAGTATGGAATTCCTAAATATAATATTAGCTTCACAACATATGATATTCAATATAGTATACGTAACACAAAAATCATCTCATTGAACAAACCATGAATATTATTTTCAATAGTAGGAATATGTTGACATCAATGGAAAAAAATTAATGTCAGCACATATATGCACAATCTAAATAATATCTCAACATAAGGGCTTTTAAATAGTCAATTCTCTTATGATACAAAAATCCTAGTAGAGATGGAAGAGAATAACTTGTGTGCTCTAATGAATAAATTGTACCTGTTCTATAAAATATCAAGTAGCAGAGTGTCTCTCCCTAAATCCATAATATTGGGTTGGGAGGATCACCCCTTGTTTTGTTCAGTATATTTCCTCTTATGTAGGGTGGTCCTAGCCACCAAGTAAGATATCTAGGTATCCCATTTTCTATCAGCCCTAATTTGAAGGAGATGTGGGAGGAGTTAATGGAAAAATACACAAGAAACTCAAACAATGGAACAAGAATTATCTCTCACTGGGTGAGAGAGTATAAGTATGCCAAAAAATACTCTCTTTATACAACATATGCTACACCTCTACATGGTTGTTTAAAAACTACCATATTTTTTACATTCAAAAGCTAATCAAAGAATTTTGGTGGTTAGATGGGAAAGAGAATAAGAAGAGGCATGTAGTCAAATGACAATGGTGTACTATTAGAAAATCTAAGGGAGGGCTTGGGTTGAAGGAATTGAGGTTACAAGGAATTTCTCTTGCAGCTAAATGAATTTTTGAATCAATTGACATGGAGGAGCCATAGAAAGTGTTGGTGAGACACAACATCTCTAAGTTTGTCCCCAAAAGATGACCTTCCTAGAAAGTTTTGTGATTAAGTAAATTGATTGCAAGTCTTTTCCCTATCTCATCTTCTATCTTGGTTATATTCAAGTCTACTTTGAAGGCCTAGGAAAGTGTTAGACATCTTATCTTACATAATGACATCATTGGTGAGGATAACAAGATTTTTGGGGATAACATGATCTATGGTGGAACCTAAAGCATAAACTCAAACCTTTGGATTTACTACAAGGATTCTCAACCAAATATTGGGCCTTAAAGGGGATTTAGATATTCACATATCCTATTTCTTAGGGGCATCTTCTATTTTAGTAAGATATATGCAGTATATATGATGTACCATCATTGCAACATAGGACTTATATAATGCCTATGAAGGCCTTTTCATCCATGTCTTTTTCCAGACAACATTCCAACATCTCCAATAGCATCCCTTCCTTCAAATAGCCTAATGGGACAACCCTCCATGCTATCAAAGACAAATCCATTTATATATGTTGAAGATACACCAGATATTGAGAGGGGGGATGAATCAACATAAACCCAAAACTCACTTAGATAATCAAACATCAATTTTATCCACCATACAACTTATTAAGAAAACAATGACAAGTCACTGATATATATATAGTCTAATTAAAAGGTTATATATATATATATATATATATATATATATATAGTCTAATTAAAAGGTTAGTAGGAGCTTATTTCTCTGAATATGAAATTAGGGGCACATTTCCCTTACAACATTGAATATAGATAGGAGCTCACTTCCCTGGACTTGCAACTGGGGCTCACTGCCAAGGTAGCAAGATACAAAAAATAAATTTCACACCCATGACTCATTATCCTAGGGGTAAGATACATACAACTTCATTTAATAGATAAAGATAAATTCTCCCGATCATGAATTTTTCCTACACAACTCTATCAATCTCAACAACACACTATCATAGCCTTTCTTCTTCCGCCACAGTCAAAAAATTGCAACCTTATAAACTAAACTCTTCACTTCTGAAACCCTGCTTCACTTTCTTGTTCTTATTACACTTTTTTGAAGCACACACTATGCTTATATACAAGATAGGTCATTGGATTTATAACAAGGTTGGTCATGCCAAAAAAATTATAATTCATCCATATCAACAATAAATTACAATGAGCTCCTATGCCAAAAATATCTAGACCAAAACATAGATCACACATAACAAGAACCCATCTAGATATGAGATAAACATTAAATACATAGGTCACACATAACATGAACCCATTCAGATAAGAGATAAATATTAAATGAAATACCCAAACTAGAAGCATGATGTACTCTAGGAGAGAGAGGGACCATGAACACGTTACAAATAGCCCAATACTAGATCTACAATAACTGGAACAACATCCATAGTAATATCAAATGTATAGAATCATACTTCTCAAATAAAAACATCACTTTCCAGTTATATATGAACCACCACACACCACATCAGAAACTATCACAACACATTTTCAGACTAGACCATAAATTGATCATAACTACATCACTTGATAACATTGTTTATGGATCTCTAGGAAACACCAAAAGCAAGACCAAAACTTGAATATAATAAAAATCATGTATGCACATCTCCAATGCTTATTTCTAGAGTGGAAATATTCTAGAAAACTAAACTAAACAACTGGCATCTTTAACTATATATCACTATTACTGAATTGCTGACTTTCAGATCTAAGGATATAACATTAAAGCACTAACAAACATCATTCTCATGACCTCCAAAATACATACATGTATTCCACCGTTATGTAGCACTAACATGTTTAACACACAACCTTACTACATCTAGACCAACTTCCTTCTTTTGAGACAACTTTCCTTCAAATATACCTGAACATGTCATCAAAAAATACTTATGGACCACATTGTTTGACAGCAATGACAACAATAACTAAACATGTATTTCCAACAATCTTTCCTTTTTTCATTGATGAAAAAAAACCAAAAAAAATGTTTTATAAGATATTAATCATTGTTACTCCCCCTAACTAAAATAACCAAAAAATTCCTCATTAACATATTACCGAATAAACATTTTACTTATCTTTCTCCCCCTTTTCCATTAAGGACAAAGGCCAAAAACATACTCGTCACAAAGAAAACAAAAAATTCCAATTACCACCAAAAACAAAAAAGAAAATAATTATATATTCTTGTTAGAATAACTGAGAGGGGGGGGGGGGGGGGGGNGGATGAATCAGTGGCCTCAATAGTAATCCAAAAATTCAATCCAAAACTTTATACCACAAATATAAAACCTCTAGTTATCTTCAGTCCTACAAGATGTATGTCTTGTGTGAATCTAACATGTATATACTGCTTGGTGAATATACTATTTATCCTTTCCTTAAGCTTTACCAAATAGAAATCTATCTTTTCTTAACCTTTACCAAAATACAATAAATAGCTTAGTGTTTACTGATCAATCATGTTTTAGTAATATGTAAAGAAAAACATCAAAGAAATGAATCATATACACATTTGACACATGGATTTTTAACATGGAAACCCTGTTAGGGGGAAACCACTTGGGACTAGTAACCCAAAATTTTCACCTTCTAAAGTGAGCTCAGTGAAGAGCCAACCCTGCTAAAGGTTACAAACATGATGTTAAGTGTGATCTTGTTAGAGGATTTATCACTAGAAGTTTATCACTTGACCTAGCATTCACTATGCTGTCAACATGAAAACCTTTTGATACTCCTTGGGATGTATCTCAACATATAAAGGATGGTTAAATCCTACTCTGTTAAGAGATTTTATGAATCAATGGTTAAACTGAAACAATATATGATTTTTTCATAAATACAACTTAATCTTGCAAATGTTTAGATCTATTGTAAGCTCATAATACCTCTTTTGATCAATGTTCTCTTCAATTACTTTGCTCCACTTCTTTCTACTTGGTGAATCTTGTTTCTTCTTTGTTGCTCGGTGTCTGCAAAATTCTTAGCTATGTTCTTCAGCTTGTATGATCAGATCTATATGAAGACTTCTTATATTCACTAGAATTATCTTCAACATTCCTCTTTTTCATAATGAATTACTTGTCTCTTTATATAGACATGATTTCACCTTTCTTGTCCTTCTTGTTTTATTCGTTGATCACTTCTTGATCTGTAAAGCTCGCCATGCTTGCTTTAGTTTTAATCTGTAAAAATCTCCTTATTTTCTGGAATAAAACATGCTGTAAATCTCCTTATTATCTTTAGCTTTTAACTGATTGATGAAAACAAAGTAATCAAATAATTAACTCTATAATTAGCTCCTTCCAACTAAGTTTTTTTGTCATTTTCCTACTTCAGTTCCCGTCGGTCAACACTTCAGTTATGCTTGGTGAATACTGCAGATAGCTCGGGCATCAACTTCAATTATGTTTGGTTACAACTGTAGTTATCTTGGTAATGCTTTCTTGGGTAACACTTGCTCAGGTAACACTATCCGTCGGGTAACACCAGTGATTTTTTTAGTGGCTAATATTTGCCAATTGGATGATTTTTGAAATTTGAGAATCCAAATTTGGCTAATAATTCAAGATTTAATACATTATCTCACACAATACAATGAGGATTATTTTATTATATTTTAAATAAATGGTAGCAACTAGATACTATAGAGTTCCCTTAAACCCATCAAACATTTTCATAGTTAGCCTAACAATTTTCTATAAGAGCTCTTTTTTCTTTAAATATAATTATTTTCCGTGGTCATTAATGAAATTTTGGTTATTGCTTGAGATTCGCCAATATTTTCTACAAAAAATTTATGATTAAAAAATATTCGCCAATACAAATAATTTGTTTTCCCAAAAAATTGAGAGATTTTCCAATAGGAATTAATTTTTTTAAAAATAAAATGAAAGATTCGCCACAGTTTTATATATTTTTTTAGAGGGGGGTTTCTTAAATTTATCCCTGGGTAACACTATTAAATTTTGTGCTTGGGGTTCACTGTCACTCGGGGTTTACTGTCACTCAATGTACATGATTACTGATGACAAAACTTTGTCTCTTCAGATGTGTTGTGACAATATGTGTATGAGAAATCATACCATATACATTTGACATCAATGACAATACAATACATTAACTGATTTAATGTCTTTCATATACCTTCTACATCTCGGTGATCATCAACTTTGTCATATTCAAACATTCAATCAGTTATAGTGTCTTCTGACATACTTGGAAAGTATTGGTTTAGTTCTTTTTTCATCATTCTGATCATCATCTTGATATTCATTTTGATCTTCATTGCTTAGTGCATCATCTTGAGAAATTTCTTGATTTTCGGTGTGTTGCAGCTTGATGTTCGGGTGCATTATTCTGTCACTCAGGAGTGATACAATGTTGCTCAGGCAGAGTGTCAGGCTCTTTACTGTAGAAAAACTTGTTGTAGTCTTCCAGTTCTTTTCTACTTTCCTCATCATTTTTCTCAGCAAATTCATCCACTTTGACATTTGTACTTTCAATAATTTTGTTAGAGTATTTGTTAAGGCATTTATAAGCCTTCCTTTTGGTAGAATACCCTAGAAATATTCCTTCTTCACCTTTGGATTCAAGATTTCCATTTCTATCATATTTCAAAATATAACATTGACTTCCAAAAATTCTGAATTAACTTACATTGGGTGTGTATCCATACCATAGCTCATAAGGTGTCTTATTGGTGTCTTTCTTCAATTGAACTCTGTTTAATGTATAGATAGAAGTATTGACAGCTCCTCTCCAGAATGTTTATGTGATGCCTTTCTCAATCATCAATATTTTGGCACAATCAACAATTGACATGTTCCTTCTTTCAGCAATCCCATTTTGCTGTGGTGTTCTCGGTGCAGAAACATGTCTTTGAATTCCATGCTCATTACAAAATTTAGTGAATTCATCATAAATAAATTCTCCTCCTCTATCTAATCTTAGACATTTCAATTCCTTTCCATTTTATTTTTCCACTATAGATTTATACCATTTAAACATCTTGAATGCTTCTGATTTCTCTTTTAAGAACATAACAGTCATCATTCTAGAATAATCATCAACAAATAAAATGAAGTATCTATCACCATAGTAGCTATTTGTTCTCATTGGTCCACATAAGTTAGTATGGACTAATTCTAGAATTGCATTAGATGTGTAGGTTTTTCTCTTCAAACTAGACTTTGTCATTTTACCTTTTTGACAATTCTTACACATGACATAGTCGGGTTTTGACATGCTCGGTAAGCCTCTTACTTTTCTTTTATTTCTTATCTTAACCATGTTGTCAAAATTTACATGACATAAACTTTTATTCCATAGCCATATTTATTCGTTTCTATCCATTAAACAAGTGGTGTTGATATCATCAAGATATAATAGGTTACCTTTTGTCTATTCACTAGTTCCGATTAACCTTCCTGATTTATTAAAGATCTTTGCCTTTTTGTTCTCAAATGCAACTCGATAACCTGTGTTATTTAGTTTTGAAACACTCAATAGATTATAGTTATGTCCTTTCACCCAATATGCATTTTCACATCTTATCAGATTTCAACATGATTGTTCCTTTACCTTCAACCGGACAAGGAGATTCATTACCCATTCTTACTGATCCACCATTATAATATTCAAAGGTTTCAAAATTTTCTTTATCTCTAGTCATGTGGTGAGTACAACCACTATCAATAATCCATACATCATTCTTACTAACCTTAGATATGAGTGCAGTTTCAACATACCTTTCCTCTTCATCTGAATCATCCTTCATAGCAACAAATACCACCTCAATATCTTCATCATATTCAATGTTAGTATTCTCATCTTTGTTCTCAGCTAGGTAAAAAACCTTCTTCCCTTTGTCCTTTTAGTCTTGATTGTCTCTTCTTTCATATTTTCAGTTGCTTTGGTAATCTCTGTCATCACCTCTATCAAACTTCTTTTCATATGATCTATCATTGTTTCTGTCTTCTTTTCTTTTGTTAGGACATCTAGCAACAAAGTGTCCAATCTCTTCACAATTAAAACATACCAATGGTAATTTACCTTTGTATCTACATTTGCCTCTCTGTAATCTTCTAGCCATTAGTGCTTCAATCTCATCAAGTTCTTGGTCATCACTATCACTTTCACTATCATTTCTCATAGTGTGTTTATGACTTGATTTACTTATTTTCAAAGAAGATTTGAATGCAGACTCAATAGTTGGTAAGAAATTGTTGTCAAAGTTATTCATCTCAAATAAAATAATTCTACCATTCAAACTATCTAGAGTAACATTGTTATTTGCTACTGGTCTCATTTCTTTTATAGCAGATACTCTAATAGCATAAACAGACAATAAGGTTCTTAGAATTTTACTTACCATTGTTTCTTCTTCAAGTATACCTCCTACTCCTCAGATAGCATTTACAACCTCTTTGATTCTATAGTTGTACCGAGTGATGTTTTCTCCTTCTTTCATTATTAGGTCATCAAACCTTCCTCTTAGGATTTCTTCCTTATCTCTTAGAACATTCTTATCTCCTCCATATACTAGCTTCAATTATGTCCCACATTTTCTTTGCAGTGGTGCATGATTTGACATCTTCAAATTCAACATCGGAGAGTGAGGAAGAAAGTTGTATCATCATAGAATTGTTCTCATGCTTTTCTCTCAATTGATCAACTATTAGAGGTCTAGTAGGTAGAAAAAATTCAGTATCTAAGTATTGAGTGACATCATTTCCAATACCTAATAGCTGGATTCTTATCCTTCTTTTCCATGATGCAAATTTGTCCTTGTTCAAATTAGGCACATCCCTTTTTCTCATCTTGTGATCTTTAGCTTGAGTCTTTTAAACTCCCTTTCTAAGAACACAAGCTCTGATACCAATTGTTAGAATAAATGAGAGGGGGGGTGAATCAGTGGCCTCAATAGTAAACCAATAATTCAATCCAAAACTTTATACCACCAACATAAAACCTCTAGTTATCTTTAGTCCTACAAGATGTATGCCTTGTGTAAATCTAACATGTATATACTGCTCGATGAATATATTTATCCTTTCCTTAAGCTTTACCAAATAGAAGTCTATCTTTTCTTAACCTTTACCAAAATATAGTAAATAGTGATGATATGTAACTGATTGAATGTTTGAAGATGTTAATTTGATCACCGAAATGCAGAAAGATAATGCAAGACATTAAATCAGTTAATGGATTGTATTGTCATTAATGTCAACTTGATATAATGTGATCGGTTATATTCAAAGTGTCAAAGACTTTATAGAATCAAAGAGATAAAGATTATTCTTTTAGTAGTGCATAAAATACTAGAATTCACTAAGTGATTACAAACATTGATGGTTAGTGGAACCTGACAGACAGAGAAAACCAAGAGCAAAGTCATAGTGATTCCCGAGCAAAGAAACTGACGAGCAGAATCACAAGCATTACCGATGGCCAGAATTACAGTGTTAACCAACAAACAGACAACCCCGAAGGACAGACAACCCCAATGGACAGAAAACACTGATGGAGAATCATGAGGAGAACTAAAGTTTTGACCAAAGCTATCAAAGAGTTAAATTACCAAAGTTAACTGAAGTTCAGAAATGAAAAAATACTTAGTTGGCAGAGCTAAAGATAGACTTAACTAGTTGTTAACATTGTTTTCATCGACAAGTTAAAGACAAAGATAAGTAAAAGATTTAAATTTCTTTTATCCAGTTGGAAAGAAGATTTCTACAAGATAAAATAGGAATTATGCTTTAAAGAAAGATTGGCTAAGATTGTTGATCACGCCAAGAACAAGAAAATCAAGAAGTGAGAAACGGTGATATCATGTCTATAAAGATACAACTTAATTCACTGTGAATTAAGGGGAGTGAATGAAAAAGAAGGATGTTGAAGAGAAACTGATGAAGAAAAACTTCATACAGTCTTAATCAATCAAGCTAAGGAAAGAGCTAAAGATTTCTATGAACACCGAGCAATAGAGAAGCACAATGTCATCGAGTAGAAAGAAGTGGAGAAAAGGTATTGAAAAGACATATTGATCAGAAAGGTAAAATGATCTTATAATAGATCTGAAAATATAAAAATCTAAGTTGTATGTGTGAATAGATCATTTACTGTTTCATTTTAACCATTGATTCAAAAAGTCTCTTAACCGAGCAAGACTTAACAATCCTTTCTATATTGAGATACATCCCAAGGAGTATCAAAAAGTTTGATCATGAAGATAGCATGAGATGCCAGATACCATTTGATAAACTACACTGGGTTTGGTCATACAAGGTAGCATACAGATACCTGATATCAAGTGACAAACTATTTTATTTAAATCCTCTAACAAGGTCACACCTAACAGTGTGTTTGTAACCTTTAATAGGGTTGGATCTTCACTGAGCTTACTTTAGAAGAGTGAAAATGTTGGGTTACCCGTCCCAAGTGGTTTTTCCCTTAACAGGGTTTCCACGTTAAAAATTCATGTGTCAATGTGTTTATGAGTCATTACTTTAGTGTTTTGCATTACACATGACTAATCTAGATTGATCTGTATACACTAAGCAATTTACTATTTTTCGGTAAATGAAAGACTACTATTCGGTAAACATTAAGAATAAGGTTTAACGGTGAACTCTGAGTAGTAGTTATTTGATAAGTTTATTTGAAGGCATATATCTTGTAGGATTGAAGATAACTAGAGGCTTAATATTGTGGTACTAAGTTTTTGGGTTGATTTATTGGAAACATTTTGAGGCCACTGATTCACCCCCCTCTCAGTTATTCTAACAAATAGCTTAGTGTTTACCGATCAATCATATTTTAGTAATATGTAAAGCAAAAAATCAAATAAATGATCCATATACACATTTGACACATGGATTTTTAATGTGGAAACCTTGTTAGGGGAAAAACCACTTGGGACTGGTAACCCAATTTTCACTCTTCTAAAGTGAGCTCGGTGAAGAGACAACCCTGTTAAAGGTTACAAACACACTGTTAAGTGCAACCTTGTTAGAGGATTTATCACTAACAGTTTATCACTTGACCTAGTATTCACTATATTGTCAACATGAAAACCTTTTAATACTCCTTGAGATGTATCTCAATATATAAAGAATGGTTAAATCCTACTCTGTTAAGAGATTTTTTGAATCAATGGTTAAACTGAAACAATATATGATCTGTTCATAAATACAACTTAATCTTGTAGATGTTCAGATCTATTGTAAGCTCATAATACCTCTTCTGATCAATGTTCTCTACAATTCCTTTTCTCCACTTCTTTTTTCTTAGTGAATTTTGTTGCTTCTCTATTGCTCAGTGTCTACAGAATTCTTAGCTCTATTCTTCATCTTGTATGATCAAATTTGTATGAAGACTTCGTATCTTCACCAAAATTCTCTTTAGCATTCCACTTTTTCATAATGAATTACTTGTCTCTTTATATAGACATGATTTCACCATTCTTGTCCTTCTTATTTTCTTCGTTGATCACTTCTTGATCTGTAAAGCTCGCCATGCTTTCTTTAGTTTTAAAACGTAAAACTCTCCTTGTTTTCTAGAATAAAACATGCAAGTTAAATCTCCTTCTTATCTTTAGATTTTAACTGTTCAATGAAAACAAAGTAATCAAACAATTAACTCTATAATTAGGTCATGTCAGCTAAATTGTTTTATCATTTTTCTAACTTCAGTTCCTGTTGGTCAACACTTTAGTTGTGCTCGGTGACTACTACAGATAGCTTGGGCATCAACTTCAGTTCTGTTTGGTGAAAACTATAGTTAGCTTGGTAATTCTTTCTCAGGTAACACTTGCTTGGGTAACACTATCCGTCGGGTAACACTGTGAACTTTTGTGCTCAGGGTTCACTGTCACTCAGGGTTTACTGTCACTCAGTGTACATGATTACTGATGACAAAAACTTTGTCTCTTCAGATCTTTAGCGTTGTGACAATATGTGTATGATAAATAATACCATATCAAGTTGACATCAATGAAAATACAATACATTACCTGATATAATATCTTGCATATACCTTCTACATCCTGGTGATCATCAACTTTTTCATCTTCAAACATTCAATCAGTTATAGTTCATCAATTCTCGCTAGATTTATCTAAACCTCTTCTTCAGGCTCTCCATAGTTAGATTCCAATCATCCTTAGTAGAATCCATCATCCTATTATGACATTTGATTTCAATCAACTTGTTCATAGAACCATCAAAATATGTTATATTAATTATACCTCTTTCAAAAGGTTTGGCATTTTCTTGTATATTCATCATTGAATTAAGTTTTGTTTCAACCATTTCTCTGAAATTGTAAAATTTATTAATATAATCATCTCTTTGTCTATTTCTTGTATCCAACTATAACTACAACTCCTTTATCCTATTTATTTCTCATCCAAAAATAAATCTGTAGATGTTAAAATTTATTGAAAATTTAGTTAACTGGGGCACAATGGAGTCCATCTCCTTTTTGAATATTTTTATGAACTTCAACCAATCCACACCAAATATGTACAAATCATCAACAACCATATTTTCTCTCAAGGCCTCAATAAGTTCTTCAGGGCATACATCGAAGATATTATTTAGGACTATTTTTTTGTTTCAAATATTTTTCCAACCCTTCTACAATAGTCACTTGATCATAGAAAGGAAAATTTCTGCAATAGTCTTCAATCCTCCAAACTAATTTAGCATAGTAAGAACCTTTTCAATTGGAATATTATATCTTTTGATGAGATAGGAGAAGGAACATGCTTCTCACCAGAAACACCTTGTACATTATCACTTACAGTGTCCTTCATTTCATCGACATCTCTTTTTTGTTCCTCTTTAGTGCCACTTGAGATAGTTATCGGAGTAGAGTTACTCTTCGGATGCATTCTTCTGACTTTATTTTCTTGCATACTAGAGGACGAAGCCTCTGTAGATATCTTCCTTTTTCTTTACCCTTACCCTTGTCTTTCCCTTCACTATAAGTAGCATAGAGTTCTACCTCGACCTCAATCCTTGCAACATTAGAATCCCTTGGAAACTTGATCAATTTTTCAATAATAGTCAAGCATTCTTCCTTAGTAGTTTCATATGATAACTTAGTTTCCCAAACAATTCTAGGCTCTACAACTTCTATGTAGCATAAATCCTTATCAACATAGAAGAAACCATCATTCTTATACCAGTCAATCACTTTAGGAGGAATTTGGTTCCTCAGATACAAAAAATCCTTCAAAGTATCAAAGAATCTTCTACAATTAGCAATATTTTTACCCAAGCTATCAAGATGCAACTTAATTAGAGATCCAAAAAACATATCATTTCTCCAATCCATATTTCACAACATTGTCATAACATTCAAAAAGTAAAATATTAGACAAATAAGCAAGGAATCATACTAGAATGGATAATGTTCATTCTTTGCTAGCTTTAAGTTATCAAATAATTGTCTCCTCAGTGTCTCACACATATCATAATTAACATTATCCTTAATCATTATCTAGGAATATGGTTGCCACACACAAACCTTCTCTGTTTCTGTAGTAAAATTTGTAAGATATTCCAATTATTGAATATCTGACCCCCAAATCATTAATTGTGTTGATTCTAAGAGCCCTGCCATCAGAAAAAATTCTAGTCAATTTATTTACCCCAACATTTGTCACTAATTTTAGCACTGACACATCACCTGTAGTGGAAAGCCCTGTCACAACCCTAAGGTAATATTTTGCAATATGATACGACCTATCTAGCCATATGTATTCTCCATGTTATCTACTCAATCCAATCATTATAACATAATCATCTTCAAAAATCATAAAATTACTCCATGTATCCAAACCCTTGTGCCCTAAATTGACATAAATATTCTTAAACTATAAACCCTCAACTAAATGATTTTCTTTGAACTTCCTCAATTTTCCATGATCATACTCTTTCAAATTGACATGAATATATTAAAAATGTCTTTCTTATAAATAACTAGATTTTATCAATCTTAGAAAATGTACCTTCATAATCTTTTCTAGATGGAACAAATGAATTCGTATCATGAACATGTATGGGTTTATCAATATGGAAAGATTTAGATGGGGGTATCCATATAACAGTGGTTACAGTACTCACAGTGAAAGATATTTGATGATTCACCCTAAGCCACAAAGGCCTTAAATAGGAAGTCACTGCAACTCATGGCCACCCAGAATTCTCCAAGGTTGTGTGGCTATCTTAAAATATTTTGATCTCTCAACTAGTATGTTGCCTATGTAGTCCCACATAATGCATCCAACATTGCTCAAGCCTAAATCCCCCCTAGTTGCATTGTCAAATCTTATCTTTATCAAGCCATCTTCAAGGGAAAACCATTTGACTCCCACTCACGAATTACTTTGAGGACCGCCCTCGGGACCCCATAGTCAGGGGGAAAAAGTGGATTTAATTATTTTGTATACCAAATACTAAATTGAAAATTACTTTATTAGGATTATAAATTAAACTAAAAATTTACTCCCATAAGAATTGAACTAATAAGGTTTAAATAAAGACTAAAAATATTTCCATTTAATTTAATAAATTTGAGTGTTAAAAGAAAGGGAAAGGAAATTTTTTCATTAAAATAATTAAGTGGTAGATTTAACTTTTAATGCTATTACTTTTCAAGTGGCAGATTAAAATTTATGAGAGTAGTTTAATGTGTATTAAAATCAATTTATTTAGTCAGATATATTTAATTATTCACTAGATTAAAGTTATAATTTTTTTTTAAAACATGTATTTAATGCAATTAACCTGGTTAATATAGTTAATTCTAGGAGATTGGTCTTTTCTTGGAGACTGGACCAAACCCCTTCCATATAATTATTCAAAGGGGAATCATCCTTGTGTGGTCTACCTCAAGGTGTCTTTCATAGAGAAAATAAACCCTAATTAGGCAATCATTATTAAAGGATATGCAAAATGAGTTCCATAACATCCACTCCCATTATACCCATTTCCTCACTTTTGGTCAGCATGCTTGGTGTTGCATATGCAGCATCAACAGGTGCACACATTATTATATCATACGTCAATCATGAGAGAATTATAATTGTAGGTTTTTTTTTTAAATATTGACTTGTGTTCATGTTTACATGTAAAAATATGGGCATATGATATTTTAGAAATTGATATGACTTGAAGTTTGTTGCAAGTAACCTTCTTAGAATAATATAAATGTACCTAGCATGGAATAAGCCCAAAAAATTATTGGATCTAGGTAATTTGGAATATCAAATAAAATATCTAATTACTAGTACCTAAAAGTCCTCGAGAGTGACTCTAAGCTTGAGTCCTTTATTGATGTTTTTATCTCTAATTGGAGGCCTTCTAGTATTATATGAGTAGGGTTCTTAAAAACTAGTTTAGGTGATGAACTATAACTGATTGAATGTTTAAAAATGATAAATTGATGATCACCAAGCTGAAAAAGTGAATGCAATACTTTAAGTCAGTAAATGTATTATATTTTCATTGATGTCAACTTGATATGGTTTGATTATTCAAACACATATTGGTCATAACCTTGAAGAGATGAAGAGACAAATTTTATGTTGTCAGTAAAACATAAAAGGTCTGTATCCACCGAGTGATAGTGAACACTGATGGACAGTATAAACTGAGCACATCAGTATCTGAGAAAGTGTTACCGAGAAAGTGTATACCAAGCACCGCAGTAAACTCAAGTTGCTACTGAGAATAATTGGAGTTGATGATCGAACAGAACTAAAGTTAAAGAATGACAAAATTACTTAGCTGGCAAGAGCTATATTTAGGGATTGACTAGTTGATTGCTTTATTATCAATGATCAATTAAACTAAAGAAAGGAAAGAGATTTAAAGCATGTTTTATTCACAGTATCGTGGAGAGATTTGTGAAATAAAACTAAAGCAGAGCTTTACGGGATAAAGCAAGCATGGCAAGTTTTACGAATCAAGAAGTGATTTATGATAAAAACAAGGAGATTGAGAAGCTAATCATGTCTATATAAAGAGACAAGAAATTCATTATCAAGAGAGGAATGTTGAGTATAATTTTGGTGAAGATAGAAGTCTTCATATAGATCTGATCATACATGCTGAAGAACAGAGCCAAGGAATTTTGTAGACATTGAGCAACAGAGGACAGAGCATTCACCGAGAAGAAGAAGGAAAGAGAGAAAAGGAACTAAAGTGAACATTGATCAGAGAGGTATTATTGGACTAACAATAGATCTGAATATCTACAAGTTAAAGTTGTATTTTGAACATATCATTTACTGTATCAATTTAACCATTGATTCAGATAATTTCTTAGTATTGAGATATTCAAGAGTATCAAAAGGTTTTCTTGTTGCAGTATAGTGAGTGCTAGGTCAAAAGACAAACTGTTAGTTTTAAATCCTCTAACAAGGTCGCACTTAATAGTGTGTATTGTAACCTTTAACAGGGTTGGCTCTTCACCGAGCTCACTTCAGAAGAGTGAAAATATTTTGGGTTACCGGTCCCAGGTGGTTTTTCCCTTAACAGGGTTTTCACGTTAAAATATATGTGTCAAATGTGTATACGGTTCATTTCATTGATATTTTTCTTTACACGTTATTGAAACTAGATTGGTCAGTTAACACTATGTTTATTTACTGCTATTTGGTAAAGTCTAGAAAAGATAAATAATATATCTCACTGAGAAGGTTATATTTGTTAAATTTTATTTATAGCATACATCTTGATGGACTGAAAGATAACTAGAGGGTATTATATTTGAGATATAATTTTTTGGTTGGGTTTTGTGACTTTTTTTTAAGGCCACTGATTCACCCCCCCCCCCCCCCCCCCCCCCCCCCCCCCCCCCCCCCCNATTCCCCCCCCCCCCCCCCCACCCACACCCCACCCTCCTCTTAGTTATTCTAATAATTGGTATCAGAGATTTGGTGCTTGGAAGAAAATTTTAAAGGGACTTAAGCTAAAGATCACAAGATGAGTAAAAGGGATGTGCCTAAGTTGAATAAGGAAAACTTTGCATCATGGAAAAGAAAGATATGACTTCATCTATCAGGTATTGGAAATGATGTCACACAATACTAGGATACTAAATATGTTGCACCTACTGGACATTTGACTGTTGATAAATTAAGAGAGAAACATGAACACAATTCTATGATGATAGAACTTTCTTCTTCACTAACCGATGATGAATTTGAAGATGTGAAATTATGCACCTCTGCAAAGCAAAAGTGGGACAAACTCAAGCTAGTGCATGGAGGAGACACCAATGTGTTGAGGGCTAAAGCTGAAAGCCTAAGAGGAAATTTTGATGACCTAAGAATGAACAAAGGAGAGAACATCACTCAGTACGGTAGAAGAATCAAAGAAGTTGTTAATGCTATCTATGGAGTAGGAGTAGTACTTGAGGAAGAAATAGTTGTAAGTAAAATTTTGAGAACCTTACTACCTATTTATGCTATTAGAGTAAATGCAATTCAAGAAATGAGAGTAGTAGAAAATAACAATGTTACTCTTGATAGTTTGATTCGTAGACTTATTTCATTTAAGATGAACAACTATGAAAATAGTGTCTTACCTACTTTTGAGTCTGCATTCAATTCTTCTCTAAAAATAAGAAAATCTAATAACAAACACACTATGATAAATGATAGTGATAGTGATGAACAAGAACTTGATGAACTTGAAGCACTAATGGCTAGGAGATTACATAGAGGTAAAGGAAGATATAAAGGTAAATTACCATTGGTTTATTTAATTGCAAAGAAATTGGACATTTTGCTGCTAGATGTCCTAACAAGAGAAAGGTTGAAAGAAACAATGATAGATCTTATGAAAATAAATATGACAGAAGTGATGACCGAGACTACAAAAGAAACCGACACTCTGACAGAAGAGATAACTGAGATTACAAGGACAAAGGAAAGAAGGCTTGTTACCTGGTTGAGAACAAAGCTGAAAATTCTTGTACTGATTCTGATGGAGATATTGAGGTAGCATTTGTTTCTATGAAGGATGATTCAGACGAAGAAGAAAGGTATGTTGAAAAAGCACTCATATCTAAAGTTAGAAAAAATGGTGTCTAGATTATTGATAGTGGTTGTACTCATCACATGACTGGAGAGATGTCTAGATTATTGATAGTGGTTGTACTCATCACATGACTAGAGATAAAGAAAATTTAAAACTTTTGAATATTATAATGGTGGATCAGTTAAAATGGGTAATGACTCACCCTGGCCAATTGATGGAAAAGGTACCATCATGTTGAATAATCTGATCAGATGTGAAAATGCATATTGGGTGAAAGGAATTACATATAATTTATTGAGTATTTCACAGCTCAATAAATGGATTTGCATTTGAGAACAATAAGGAAATGATCTATAATGAAAAAGGAAAGTCGATCGGTACTGGCGAACAAACAAAAGGTAATCTATTCTACCTTGATGATATTGAGACCACTTGTTTATTGGCTAGAAGTGAATACGTTTGGTTATGGCATAAAAGGTTATGTCATGTGAACTTTGACAACATGGTTAAGATAAGTAAGACAAGAAAAGTAAGAGGCTTACCGAGTATTTCAAATCCCGACCATGTTATGTGCAAGAATTGTCAAGTAGGAAAAAAGACAAAGTCTAATTTCAAGAGCAAAACCTACACATCTAATGCTATTCTAGAGTTAGTTCATACTAACTTATGTGGACCAATGAGAACAAAGAGATATTATGGTGATAGATACATTATTCTATTTGTTGATGACTATTCTAGGATGATGATTGTCATGTTCTTAAAAGACAAATCTGAAGCATTTAAAATGTTCAAATGGTATAAAGCTAAAGTTGAAAAATAAAGTGGAAAAGAACTGAAATGTTGAAGATCAGATAGAGGAGGAGAATTTATTTTTGATGAATTCACTAACTTTTGTAATGAGCATGGTATTACAAGACAGGTTTCTACACCGACAACACCACAACAAAATGGGATTTTTGAAAGGAGGAATAGATCAATTGTTGATTGTGCCAGAAAAATGATGATTGAAAAATGCATCACACAAACATTTTGGAGAGAAGCTGTAAGTATTGTTGTCTATACACTAAACCGATTTCAATTGAAGAAAGACACAAATAAGACACCTTATGAGCTATGGTATGGATACACACCAAATGTGAGTTACTTTAGAATTTTTGGAAGTCAATTTTATATACTAAAAGATGATAGAAATGGGAAACTTACTCTAAAAGTGATGAAGGAATATTTCTAGGATATTCTACTAAAAGCAAAGCCTATAAATTTCTGAACAAATCTTTTAACAAAATCATTGAAAGTGCAAATGTTAAAGTGGATTACTTTTCTAATAAAAATGATGAGGAAAAAAGAAAGGAAGCTGAAGATTACAACATATTTGTCTACATTGAAGAACCTAACACCTTCCCCAAGTGACAGAACAATGCAACCGGGCAACAAGTTGCACACACCGAGAATCAAGAAAATTCTCACAATGTTGAACCAAGTGATAATGCAGATCACAATGATGATCAAAATGAAGAACAAAGATCTAAACCTGTACTTTCTAAATATGTAATAAGACACCATCCATAGGACTAGATCATTGGAGACAAAAGAGTAGGAATGAAAACAAGAAGTAAGTCTCATAACACAAGATGTTTGATTTGTGATTTTGAGCCTAAATCTATTGATGATGCACTTAAAAATCAAGAATGGGGTAGTGCAATGAATGAAGAGATTGAACAGATTGAGAAGAATAAAACATGGACATTAGTACCTAGAACGAGTGACAAAAATGTCATTGGCACCAAATGGATTTTCATAAACAAACTGAATAAGAATAGAGAAGTCACAAGGAACAAAGAAAGACTGGTATACAAAGGGTATGCAGAAGAAGAAGGTATTGATTATGGAGAAACCTTTTCACCCATTTCTTGGATAGAAGGAGTATGAATTCTACTTGCTTATGCTACTTTTAAAGGATTCAAATTATACCAAATGGATGTTAAATTTACATTTCTGAATGGAATACTAGAAGAGGAGGTATACATTGAACAAACTGAAGGGTTTGTTGATCCTAACAAGAGGAACATGGTTTTTAAACTACACAAAGCCTTGTGTGGATTGAACAAGCACTGAGAGCATGGTATGAAATAATTTAGTCTTATCTCATTAGTATTGGATTCATTAGAACAAGTGACAACATTAATCTGTACTTGAAAGGAGATATTGATGATAAGACTTTGATTGCTGAGATATTTGTTGATGATATCATATTTGGAGGTAATGATATGACATGCAAGTCATTTTTTGATGAAATGAGAAAAGAATTTGGAATGTCAATGTTTGGAGAGATCAAAATTTTTCTTGGTCTACAGTTTCTACAACAGAATGAAGGCATCTACATCACACAATCCAAATACATCAAAGAAGTTCTGAAGATATCCAAGATGGATGACTCTAAACCATTTGGAACACCTATGGCAACTGGATGCAAATTAACAAATGAAGACAAAATAACTAAGGTAAATCAGACCTTATACAGATATATGATTGGAAAACTAATGTATGTTGTACACACTAGACCTGATATAGCACATGTAGTTGGTATAGTTGCAAGATTCGTTGCTAATCCTAAAGAATCACACATGACTATTGTTAAAAGAATTTTGAGATATCTGAAGAATACTTAAGACTATGGTTTGTGGTACAATAAAAAAGGCAAATTTGAGCTACAAGTTTATACTGATGTTGATTGGGCTGTAAACATAGATGATAGAAAGAGCACAACACGAGGAGCACTCTTTATGGGTGAAAAACTTGTCACATGGATAAATAAAAAGAAAGGATGCATATCTCAATCAACTGCAGAAGAATAATATGTAGCTACAAATACAAATTTATCTAACATTGCATGGATCAAGAAATTGCTGAAAGGTATGAATGAAGAAATTCTTGACCCAGTTATTATCTATTGTGATAACACTAGTGCTATAAACATCTCAAAGAACCATGTGATTCATGCTAACACAAAGCACATACCTATTAAGTATCATTAATTTAGGGAGCAAGTACAAGAGAAACATGTGATACTGGAATATGTATAATCTAAAGAAAAACTAGTAGACATATTCACAAAACCATTTCCAAAAGATACATTTGAGTACCTGAGGAATAGACTAGGGGTTCGACCCTTATCTACTAGTCACTAAGATGACTTGGAGTCTGCATCAGCCTACACATTATCAGAAGATTAATCATGTTGATGCAAGCTGATAAATGGATTACAATGACATATCAATCCACTAAAGGGACAAAAATCTTCAAAGGGAGAAAAAGATTGTTGGCTGCTACAGAGCTGTAAATTTTTTTTTGGAATTTTTTTCAAAGGGAGAGGAAGTATTCAATGAAATATCCATCGGGGAGAAGAACATCTAAAGGGAGAGAGATATTGAGTGAAGTAACCATCCATCAAAGGGAGAGAATTTGAAAGACTTAAAACTGCATATCTATCCAGAAAAGGAAGAAGAGATTCTACAAGAAAGGGAGAGCACACAACAGGATCAAATCTAAGATATTATGAATTGGTTATAGAACAATAAGTTTGGTATGTTATGGCATATCTCATACTACATATTTCATAGTATGTTTCCATCAATGCCAAAGGGAGAGATTGATGAACTATAACTCATTAAATTTTTAAAAATGATAAGTTGATAATCACCGAGTTGCAAAAGTGAATGTAAGACATTAAATCAGTTAATGTATTGTATTGTAATTGATGCCAACTTGATATGGTTTGAATATTCAAAAACATATTGGTCATAACCTTGAAGAGCTGAAGAGACAAATTTTATGTTGTCGGTAAAACATAGAAGGTCTATATACATTGAGTGACAATGAACACCGATGGAAAGTGTAAACCGAGCACAATAGTAAACGAGCAAGCATTATTGAGAAAGTTTATACCGAGCACCACAATAAATTGAAGTTGTTACTGAGCATAATTGGAGTTGATGACCAAATAGAGCTGAATTTTAAGAATGAAAAAATTACTTAGCTAGAAAGAGCTATATTTAGGGATTGGCTGATTGATTGCTTTATTTTCAACAATCAGTTAAACTAAAGAAAGGAAAGAGATTTAAAGAAAGTTTTATTCATAGTTATCATGGAGAGATTTGTGGACTAAAACTAAAGTAGGTCTTTACAAGATAAAGCAAACATGGCAAGTTTTACGGATCAAGAAGTGATTTACGACAAAAACAAGGAGATTGAGCGGCTAATCATGTCTATATAAAGAGAAAAGGAATTCATTATGAAGAGAGGAATGCTGAGTATAATTTTGGTGAAGATAGAAGTCTTCATATAGATCTGATCATATAGGCTAAAGAATAGAGCCAAGGAATTCTGCAGGCATTGAGCAACAAAGGACAGAGTATTCACCGAGCAGAAGAAAGAAAGAGAGAAAAGGAACTGAATTGAACATTGATCAGAGAGGTATTATTGGACTAACAATAGATCTGAATATCTGCAAGTTAAAGTTGTATTTTGAACATATCATTTACTGTATCATTTTAACCATTGATTTAGAAAATATCTTAACCAAGTGGGATTTAACAATCCTTATTGTATTGAGATACTCAAGAGTATCAAAAGGTTTTCTTGTTGACAGCATAGTGAGTACTAGGTCAAAAGACAAACTGTTAGTTTTAAATCCTCTAACAAGGTCGTACTTAACAGTGTGATTGTAACCTTTAATAGGGTTGGCTCTTCACCAAGCTCACTTCAGAAGAGTGAAAATATTTTGGGTTACCGGTCCCAGTTGGTTTTTCCCTTAGCAGGGTTTCCACATTAAAATATATGTGTCAAATGTGTATATGGTTCATTGCATTGATATTTTTCTTTATAGATTATTGAAACTGGATTGGTTAGTTAACACTAAGTTTATTTACTGCTATTCGGTAAAGTATAGAAAAGATAAACAGTATATCTCACCGAGCAGGTTATATTTGTTAAAGTTTATTTATGGCATACATCTTGATGGACTGAAAGATAACTAGAGGGTATTATATTTGAGATATAAGTTGTTTGGTTGGATTTTTGGAATTATTTTTAAGGCCACTGATTCACCCCCCCCCCCCTCTCAGTTATTGTAACATTAGGTTGGTAAAAATATTGGTTAGTAGCTTTCTAAAAAGAATATAGAGCTTGATGGTGGCCACATTAAATTCTTAATTAGATCAAAAATATAATTTTTGTTTGATATGTTCGGTAGTTTGAAAAGGCCCTTCCATGTTGGGATGTATAATTTGTTTAGGATCTTCCATATCTTGCTACTATAAAAAAAATGTAAAACAAAACAATTGGAAGACCTATAATAGTTATGTATGGTGAATATTATTCAAATTTTGGTTTCATCTTGACATTTGTCTTCTTCCCTTGCAACTCAACTACATTTATGAGGCCAAAGATGAGTAAAACCAATGTAGAAATATTTCCTTTTCCAAAGAGAATTTAAAGATGCCATGAACTATCCCCAAACCTTCTTAAACATAGAATAAATATAATGTCTAGAATAATTTTATAAAGATTAAACATGATCTCTTTATGGATTAAATACTAAGCCAAGGGTGGGTAGAAGGTCATGTTAGGGATGATTATAAAGCATGACCTAGGGAAATAACAAACAAGCAATGGATGATAAACTAGCTTGACTCAAATGCACTACAGAAAACTTTTATGAAATGTGCAAGGTTATCTAACATTGACCTAATGCAACATGGTACAAAACATGCACTTATAACTTCTATCCTTAGGTAATCTTAGTCTTTTAAAGTAATCTACAATTAATTAAATGGACAAACAATGCCACTTTTGCACTACATCTATCTAATAACTTAACAACTAACTGTTAGAGTAATAATTTAATTCACTTATTAATTAAATCATTTTTATCTAATTATTAAAGTCAGTTATTATCTCTAGTTCACTTAAGCTAAACTTTAGGCATATAGTAATTAATTATTATCATGCAACCTAGGTTTCTCCCATTTTTAGGGTTTTGATCACCTTTTATAATGTTTGGTCTCTTTGTATTTGTTAAATAATTCTAATTGATCTTGAATCATATTGTATTTTTGTATTCTATTATTGAATCAATTGAGGATGTTTCCTCTTTCACAGATCTCTTGTTTCTGGCCTCCAGAGCTTTTGCTTCTCTCTTTCTGTGAAAGGTGTTTGCATGTAGGTGATTCTTGGGAGTTGTAGGGTTCATATTTTTTCATCAACTCCAATATGGTATCAGAGCTCCAGATCTTCATGCCCTATTCTCTTCATGAGAGATTTGGCCTTGTTCTTCATATTAGTGTTTTCAAGAGGTTTTTTTGTTTCAGATTTTTGTGGATTTGGGGGGGAATTAGTTTTTGGAGCACTTGGGCACAAACTGACTTCATGGTTGTGTCTGGAAGACCCAAAAAACCCTATTTTCATATAAGCCTCATCCAATTTGGACACATTTGAAATCTAGGCCCTCTTTTTTGCATGCATGATCTTGGCATGATTTTTCAGGAAAAAAATGCCTTAGTTTTCATGATGCCTCAATTTTTGTGCCACCTCAAAATTTGCGCCACCAAACTCATGAAAAAATAGCAAATTTTTTTTTGGTAAATCTGCCAAATTTGACTGAAAATTTAGCAGTCTCACAAGATTTGGAGGTATCACCAGATTTAGTGGAGCTCCACCAGATTTAGCAGAGGCTTCTTGGAGTTCTTCTTGTTTTCCAGCCCTCTTCGAGTTTTTTCTCATATCTTTAGCAAAAGGATGCATTTTATTCCAAACAAGATATCGTCAGAAAGATGGTTCTGAGCCCAACCTGATTTTGCAGGTTTGGTTTTCTAATTTTTCTGTCTTGCAGGGTTTTTTTCCAGTCAAAGTTAGGGTTCCTTTTTTCACTTTGAGAGCCATATCTTTCTCATCCAGGCTTTGATTTCTGACTTCCACACATCATTGGAAAGATGGTTCAGTAATCTATCTTATTATATGGGTTTCACATCCAGCATCTGCTCTAGGTACATTTTATTCATGTTTTTTTTCTTTTTTGCAATCTAGTGATTATCTTAGATATTTTAGGTCCTGGGATCATTTTCCTTGCATGGGATGACTCCCTTTTAGCTATTATTCATTTTTCTATAACTTTCTGTCAATCCTAATCATTATAGACATCTATTTCTATAGAATTTCTTCTTTTTTGCAAATGCAATGAGATAAAGTGCCATCTATTTTATACTTGGGATCTTGGACATTTTTGTGCGTATTTATACTTGCACTACATTATAAAGTGTCATGGGGATTTGATTTTTCTTTGTGCTCCATCTAGCTTTGTCAAGTGAGTTTTCCTTCCATGACATTGACCTTGTGATGTGTTTCAAGAGAGTGTTTCCTCCATGACACCATCCATTATATGTGCTTGTACTTTCTATTGCACTTTCTATGTTCATGGTTCTTCATCATGCAGTTATTCTTGGCAGTCTAGTTTAGTGCACCTATCATGTCTCTCCATTATCATCATTATGGGGGTATCTTATGTTGGTTCTAATGCTTCCTTGGTTCGATGAAGTGATCTATGTATTCAAAATTTTTTCCTACATACTAGGTGGATGCAATGGCTGCGTACCTATGCATTTTGGTGAGATGGATCATTTGCCATATGGACACTTTTTCATTCCTATTTAGGAAGCATCCTTCCATCTTTGATTGATCAACTCTTCAAACTTTGATTACAATATTCTTTACCTGAACATGTTCTATTACAGTGGAGGTTCCAATAGTTATTCTTCGAAAGTGTTTACAGTTTCATGCTTTAATGATGTTCTTCCTTTGTTCCTATCTTCTGGGACATTCTCTAGTTTTGAGGCTTCTTATGTCCTTCACTAGTCTTCATCTCTTTTCAGAGAGGGGTTTTTCCCATAGGGTTTTCTCATTTTCTCCTCTTTACATAGATTTTTTGTACATGGGTACCTAATTAGGCCATGTTTTCGAGACCCATTTCCTACTTTCAGTAGTTGTTTCTAGGTTTTTAGTTTCTCCCTAAGTTTATCTTAAGGGGGCTATTAGAGTAATAATTTAATTCACTTATTAATTAAATCATTCTTATTTAACTATTAAATTCACTTATTATCTCTAGTTCACTTAAGTTAAACTTTAGGCATATAATAATTAATTATTTATTAATTATTATCATGCAACCTAGGTTTCTTCCCTTTTTAGGGTTTGATTACCTTTTATAAGGTTTGATCTCTTTGTATTTGATAATTAATTCTTATTGATCTTGAATCATCTTGTATTTTCTGTATTCTATTATTAAATTAATTGAAGATGTTTCCTCTTTCACAGATCTATTGTTTCTGGCCTCCATGGTTTTTGCTTCTCTCTTTTTGTGATAGGTGTTTGTATGCAGGTGATTCTTGGGAGCTGTAGAGTTGATAGTTTTTCATTAAATCCAATATAACTAAATAATAAATAAATGCTATTTTTTTTGACTTGATAAAAAACTAAATTGACAATTGGAAAATTGCTAATTGTACTAGATAAGTAGATTTAGAAATCTAGACATGGATAGGAGGTCAAACAATGTTGAAGGATCTATAAGGAAAAGTCATGGGGAAGCCAATGCCTTGTTATCAAGTCCTAGATAAGGCCATATAGTGCTAGGTTTATGTAATATTACTTCATCTTCTACTAGCAGTTCCCTTTAAATACATTCACCTATAATTCATGTAGTTGCTTTTGAACAAGGATGTACTTATAACCATATTGGGGTATCCCTTAAGATGAGAGAAATAATCTTTGACTTGTATTTTGATAATATTCAAGTACTTAGTAAAGAGAACAGTGTTACAAAAACACCATCCATGTGATGAAGATACAATTCAATTTGATGTATCTATACAATTTTGTGTTTAATGACACCCAACAACAACCCAACCCCTCTCCTTCTAGGTCTCAGGATCATGGTCTCCTCCCTCCTCCCTCTGGGTTGAAGGGAAAATGTTTTGATAAAAACCCCTCCTTGAGCCCTCACTCTTCTGAATCTTACCCCACCTCAGATTCTCCAGGGGATAACAAAAGAGAAAGGACCCCGGAGGCCCTTGACCTTCGCCCTAGTAAAAAATACAAAAACATTGTCCTTAATCTTGTTTCTGAGGGAGATATTGACACCCATCTATTTAAGACCCGTCGCTCTAATAGACTGGCTAAAGAGAGGGGGAAAATCCTATAAATAATATGCTAAAAAGAGAGGAGGCCTCGGTGGAGTCTGCCATCAAAAAGGGCATTGAAACTAAACTGAACCTGATCAATGACATCGTGGAAGAGATCAAGAAAATAAATGTTGGCTCTGGTGGCGTGGTGGGTAAGTTTAAACACCAAATTTATGATCTGGATAAAATGGTTTTTCAGCTGAAGGAGGAAATGGACGGTTTGAACAACCATCTCAGAGATGTTAGAAATTTTTTCTCAAAGTCATGCATGACTCCACTACCACCCTTTGTCTTCTCTATGAGAAGGAGTCTGGAGGTCACTTTGCTGGAGAAGTTGATCCTTGGGAGCTTTTCAAGTTCCTTCAAGAGGAGTGGGCGGATATTATGTCGTCGAAACGGTTGTGGAAAGGCAATTGATCATTTTTACATGTTTCTCTATGGATAATTATTTTAGCCCAAGGGACTATTTTTAATTTTTCTTCTATAGTCTTAGGACTATGACTGTTATTCTTATTTACAACCCTGTGTGGCACAATGTGGATATTAAGTTTTTTGCTAAGCACTCTATTTTGGACTTTGGTAATTCTAGGTTTGTTGATAAATGGTGGTGGCACTCTGAATTTATTAAGGTGGTTTTTGATAGGGGTAGACATACTATGTTGTTCTGCTCTGCTCTGCTTTGTGCTTTGGATATGATTAATATGTTTTTAATGTGTATCTAGAGTGTTGTGATTGTACCATGGGCCAGCACCCTCTTGCTACTGCTTTTTATAAAAAACAATGCAATGTGTAAATGCATTATTGTCACTATTAAGTGCTCTTGAGTTTAATGAATTTTTATTATTTTAGATTCTCAGTACCTTGAATTTAATAACCTAGGAGATGTATATAAATGCATGCCTATAGTTTTTTAATAAGATTTTTTGGCATGTGAGCTTACGGAATAACAACTAGTTTCTAGAAGGGTCAAGTTTGTAGTGTGGTACTTGATATTTTAGTGAGGTAGAATGTGTTGTGTTGTGGAACTTGGTCCATAGACAAGGTTGTCATGTGACCTAGTCTAAAAAAATGCTTTGATTAAGAATTGGTTTAGATTAGAATAATAAATTTTGACAAATAGGTAATGGGTTTTTTAATAGGAATAATGTTGTGCCCCAAATAAATTGAATGAAGTAGAATGTCAAATTACAATATTCATTTAAATAAAGAAAGAGTAAAAAATTGTAAGACAAACACTTTTATTCCATATATTCACATATTTTTTCAAATTCCTTCATCTACAAATTAAAGTGTCATGGGTTGTGCTTTGTACACTCAAATAACGAGGGTTAGTAGCACCGATTTGCAATGGGAAATCAATCACTTACTAAGAACGAATCTACAAACAATAAAATGGCAAGAAATCAAGGAGGAATACAAATGAATGCAAACCAACAAAGCTCGAATCTTCTATTGTCTCTCTCTACTCCTAAAATATTGTGTGTGTGGTGCTCAGTATTGGCATCAACGACATCTATGACTTGGGAGCATCGAGAATATGAGATAATTGAATTATTGAATAAAATAAAATTAATTCAATGAAATTAATTTAATTAGAAGAAATTAGTTAGTAAGTTTAAATATTTAAATTTAAACTTTAGGAAATTGAATTTAATTAATTAATGAAGATTAATCAATTAAGGTTATTTAATTAATTTGGGGAATGTGATTAGATTATTTGGGGAATGAAATTAGAAGAAAATAGATGATTAATTAATGATTAAAAAACTATTAATTAATAGATAAAAATTAGTGTTTTTAATGTAAGGTCACAAGTATGTCCATTTTAGGGTGTCTACATTTTCTCATCTTTGATGCATTGAGCCTTATCACATTGTGTCAAAGAATCTTCTATTTTGATCCTGCCCCAACTTGCCCCACTAGTAGTAGTTGTATTTATGCCCCCTCAACAAATTTGAGGGAAAATTTGTGACATGAGCATTAATTTGTTGCTACTGCAAAATGTTAATCTAGGTATCTGATCAGTCGTGAAAATAATTCAATATGATCCTGATATAAACTATTTAATTTTCTGGGGGTTAGGATGATAAAATGGGGGTCCTTCTAGAATTAGGGTTTCCTTGGATCACTTATAAATAGATTGGAGGGTCATTCATTTGTCACTTTGCACTCTTGGAGCTCCTGATTTTTTGGTGAGTTTTGCTATAGTTTATCTACTTTTTGTGTTCTTTACGAGCTATGTCGGGCCTTCTAGGTGTCATTCACATATTAGATCAGGTCTGTACCTTTCAGCAGCCAGCTAGCTCAGGACCTGCAGTGAGTAGCTTAGATGCTGTGCATTTATTGCATTTTATTTCAATTGCTTTTTTGATGTTTTTGTTAAGATGTCTCAATCGATCACAGTTTTTCCGCAATTGTGGTTTAGGTGTCGCAATTGTGGAATGATTTTTGCAATTGATAAGTGTTCCGCAATTGCTGGTGTTTAATACCACAATTCCAAATTGTATGTCAAATTTTTCGATTGTATGCCATAATCGGTGTAAAAGTACCACAATTGCATATTGTTTACCACAATCACTCTGTCAAGTGTCTTCATGCCTTTTTTTGTACTTGTCTGATATTTTTCTCTGTCCTGACCACTGATGGGTGATTGTTCTGTGTTTTCGTAGTTTGCTAGGACTATTATATGTTGTCGAGATTCAAGACTAGCAGAGTTAGTATACCATTTCCATCTTTCTGAGGATGAGAGATGTCCTTAGGCAGGAAAGGTCTATACTGGATTTATTATATGCCCGAGATCATTTCCAATAGGGGTCTGATCTCTATTCTACTAGAGAGATGGAATTATGACACTTGTACCTTTCATTTTCTAAATGGAAAGTGCACTCTTATGTTGGAGGATGCTTATCGCATCCTACAGATTCCCATTCAGGGTGCTCTAGTAGAGTATGCATGTGGTCCTAGTATTTCAGCTATGTGTGAGTTGTCTGGTTTTCCCCAGGATCACTTAGGTATGTCTGATCTATATGATATTCCATGGTCCAAGTTTTGCATGGGGTTAGATAGATTGAATACCTTTCTTGGTAGTTTGATATGTGGTATCCTCTATCCTGATCGTCACCAGCATGACTTTTCTATTGGATTTGGTGTTGTACTTCAGAGTATGATTAGAGACCATACTATTTTTTCTTGGGTTCCATGTATGCTTGCACATATGTATGTTCTGCATGTTCTATGTTGCTTACCTAGGAGGTAAGTCCCTTGGTTGTGGTGCCTTTCTTCTATAGATTTGGGTGTGGGAACATATCATTGTCTGTAGGCCAGTAGGATCTCATGGTCTTCCTCCGGGGAGACCTTATGTATTAATGTATGATGGAGCTATTGTTCAGTCCCATATGGGGCATTTGATGTACGAGAGGTAGTAGTTAGACATGATGCCTTATTTTATCTGGAGACCTTACAGGGATTATCTTGTTTGGGATGGAGAGGATGTTCACCTTCCATTCTATCGATAGAGGAGATTTTTGATTGGTCACATTAGTGATCATATTCACATGATTGATTTTCACAAAACTGACAGGGTGTTGTGCCAGTTTGACAAGAGGAAGGATGCTACATATTCATATGCTTACTTTTCCCAATGGTCAATGGATGTTACTCTATGGGGTGGTGTAGTTCCTCTTGATTCTACGAGGACTGAGTTCATGGGTCTACTTCATGTTTCTTGGATGTCGCAATCAGCCACTATTGATGCGGGTATAAGTTGTAATTTGCCTTGCTTGATTGCTTCTCTCTTTCTATGTTCTCTTTGTTGTAGATATCTCTTGATTAGTAACTTATGTTTTATTTTCCATATGGTACTAATATTGAATTATTCTTTTTGCAGGTAATACCCCTTAGTTTGATGCATGGTGGCTGCAAGATCGACCTGTTTCTCTGACAGATGTGTCTTGTCCTTTTGTGAGTACCATCATGAGGAGGGGTCACCAGAGATGGAGAGGAGGGAGGGATGGAGGCAGGGGTGGTGGACGGGATGGTGGTAGGGATGGTGGAAAGGATGTTGGGAGAGATGGTGGATGGGGTGGTGGACAGGGTGGTGGTAGGGATGGTGGTTGGGATGGTGGGAGAGATAGTGTTCAGGGCGATGGGAGAGACGGTGGTCAGGATGGTGGGAGGGGAGATTGAGATGGAGATGATCCTAGGCCAAGTGGTGATGGTGGGAGATTTAGGACTAGGGGTGGGCATGGAATTGGTAGGCGGGTTGGTTTGAGTGCTTTGCTTGAGGAGAAGGAGGGGTTAGAGGAGGATTTAGTACATCAATTAGTTAGGAGAGTGCAAAAACACATAGGTGTTTTGTTAGTGGAGAGGGCTGAGGAGAGGGTAGATGCAGAGATGGGGACTGGGGAGTTGGAGATCAAGGAGGTAGGTTCTAGCTCTTTCACTGGTAGTAGCAGTACTGGTAGTAGTACTAGCGGGAGTGAGAGAAGTGAGGAGGACTCTTGGGTAGTGTAGGGAACTGGGGAGGAGGGATTGGGTGGTAGGAGTAAGGAGGGTGATATGGATGTGGCCATGGGTGGGATAGATGATGATCCATCAGAGGTGGATAGATTGACCCAGGAGATAACTGATCTTTGGGCTAGATTGACACCTTTAGAGGCACGGGCTACTTCCTTGGAGAGTAGGGTCCCTGTTGTGTAGAGTCAGGTTACATTAGCAGAGGATAGGGAGAGACAGGCTCATGAAAATGTGAGAGCTTATTTGGATAGAGTTCAAGAATTTGCATTGAGGGATGCTCGTGATCATCTCTGGAGATTGGGTCGTGAGGCCCATAGGGAGATTGAGTATTGGCGGTGACACTACAAGGATATCATCCTTCCGCACAGCGGGTGCCTAGTTACACTACTTCCTAGAGATCCAGTTGATTACAGAGGTCCCAGAGTAGTGGTGTGGTCTGAGATCCTTTACAGAAGCAGAGGCCAAGACCTGATATGCCACCCCTCCCATCCACCTAGCGGCGAGGGTGGGGGTATCACCTATTGATACTCTTTCCTGATTCATTGTGTATTTTGTTATACAATTTTTGTAGAGATGATCTACTGAAATATTCTGATGTTGTACTGATGATTTTTATCTCTGATATACTGATATTTGTAGACATTTATGTTGATCACCTTCTTTTTCAGACTTGCAATCATTCATTTGTGCTCAGCTATTGAGATCTATATATGAGATGCAACCTTATGATTTTAAATGTTGTGCAATTTTACTTTCTATATGTATGGTTCTATATGATGATGCTTTATGATGAAATGCATGTGATGTGATTATATTATGCAAACTCTTAAATGTATGATTTACTTTCCTATGATATTGACATATGTATGCAAGATGGTTTCTTAAGAATGCATTTTATATGATGATGTTCAAATGGATGCATTTTATTATTGATCACTATGTATGCACATACTTTCTTTTCTTTTCTTTTCTTTTTCTATGCAAATAAATGAATGGGTGGAATCTACCATGCACAAAACATCTGAGTAATGCATGTGTTAGTTAGAAGAAAGTTAGTGGGAAATTATCTCTGGAGTCAATTGATAGATTGGACTGATAGATAGGATGGTAGACCCAAGTCGTTGTTTATTTTTCCAAATTTGTTCATCAATGCAACTTATTATGAGAAAGGAAGAGTATCCAATGTACCCAAATATTTCTCATCTAGATACCACTATGATCTCTAATAACTAGAAGCAATAGAGAGATTGAACATAAAGAGAACCAAATGAACCCAACTATTGACCATCTGGATACCGCTATTATATTTGATTTTTAAAAGAAAGAGAACCAAAATGCACCCAAATATTGACTATCTGGATATCGCTATGATATCCTATTTTGAAAAGAAAGAGAACCAAATGTACCTATATATTGACCATCTGGATACCGCTATGATATTTGAACAATCCAAAAAAAAAACAAGATAGAAAATCCAATGCACCCAGATATAGACCATCTGGATACTACTATGATTCTATTGGTAGCAACAAGAAGATATTAGAAAAGTATTGTCCAATTCTTTTCTAGGATTAAGCTTAGATCGTGGAACTGCATAGCTGTTGTAACCACCCTAATTTGGTCTGCTCTGACCATAGACCCTATTTTTCCCAAGTGTGATCGTACCCCTAATTATGTCAAGACAATTCTTCAATTTATTGGCATAATTCATTAAATCAAATTTAATCTTCTAAGTGATTTAATCACTAAATTAAATTAATTGCCTTAGCCAATTAAATAAAAACAAATCAATTCAATCAAAATAAATCAAAACATGGCTAAAGTAATTAATAAAAGGGAATTAAATAAATCCTAAATTACATTTCCATTTGCAAAAAGGGAAAGTCAAATCCCTAACCAATGGGAGTTAAATCACTTGGATCACCTCACATGGATCACCAAAGATTCAATCTCCACATCTCTTCCACTTTCAATCCTAACCTCCCATTCACCAAATTCTTCTATAAATAGAATGAATTTTAAGCTCAATGGGCCCGTAATTTGAGTTTTCAATTTGCAAACTTATGCTGCTAGTATTGATAGAGATATTCATGCTTTTTAGCTTAAATATTAATTGCATTGTTATAATCTTCAATTTTAGAGTTAAAATGAACATTTATTGAGCATATAGGCTAGTTTGCTTTGAATCTTCCATTCTAAGTTGTATATGTCATTGATAAATGCATAATCTGAGGGAAATTATAGCATTATTCACACTCCTCTTATTAATGAAGCAATAAGTCAGTTTTAGTGATTGATTTGCTTGCTTATTCCTTATTTTTCACTAATATAATAACTTATTGAAGTGTTGTGTTGTAGACAATAGGTACACAAATAACACACACATTTATGGCACCCACTGTGAGGCTAAATCTCAGATTTTACCTCACGTTCTTCATTTTAGACTAATTTATCTTCTTTGTTTTTAGGTACAAAGTCGCCTTTAGTCATAAAGGATCACTTTCAGGAAATTGGATCACTTATGGGAAATAGGATTGCACCTCAAATATCAGGGCTCACATCTAGAGGATCCTGCATCATTTCTGGTAAAGCATCGCTTCTAGTGAAATCTAGGTCACATTCGGGAAAGGCAGTCGCATATAGGGAAAATAGGATCACATCTCATTTTTGAGGTTGCAATTTGAAAATTCTAACCACTGATGTTTGAATGTTTTCTTTCTTTTTCCTTAAAACAACCTAATTCTTGTTTGCAGATTTTTGTTTGTACCTTTTTTCTCAAAAAGGGTGGAAAAGGAAATTGCTAGCTTGTGGTTTGCAGGTTTTTGATAGATTAACTTGTTCTTACTTGTTCAAAGTTTCATATTAAATACAAATTCTCATCATTTAATAAATCAATCAGAGGAGTATTTTCTATTCCTTCAAGGAAAATCATAAACTCAAAAGTTGATTTAGGACTTTAGAGGAATTTGGGGTAAATGAACAAGGCAAACATTTCATTGTATAATTCATTTTTGGGAAAGTAATTGAACAACTCAAATCACTAAATCTTGTGGGACTAATTGAACAAGATACATCATTTAATTCCCTTTGGTTTTGAAATTGAACAACACAAGTCATCTTAAATTTGTGGGAAAAATAACCTCATTGTCTAATTTTGGGATATAGTAATTGAACAAGTAAAGAACTTAAATCTTGTGGAAAAATAACAAACAAACTTTGCTTTCAAGTACTTGTGTTTTCATAATATAGGAACATTTAAATCAAACTTAAACTTGTTTCTTGATCTCACTAGAGGATTTTCTCTTCCTTCCAAGTGGGGGAATCAAAAACTTGACATGGGGGATTGAGTTGTGAGTGAAGTCATTTGAGGGAAAGAACATTGATTGAAGTGCTTGTGGGATAAAATGGCATGGAATAGGAGAGTATGCTCTTCTTCTTTCAAAGAATCAAAAATCTTGAAATCCTAAGCTCGCCAATCCTTTGTATGCTTTTTAAATATTAGAGGGCCTATCGGTTGAGGAAAAAATCTCTCAGAAAAAACCCAAGTGAGGACAGGTTTATGCCAACCCTTCCAACTCACTATAAATAATTTCTTCCTTGTAGGCTAAAACCTCAGAAGACAAAATCAGTGTTGTTCTTGTAATTTTGACATCATTCCTTGAGCATGCTTAGGTGTGTCTAGAGCGGAGCTACTTGAATCTTGCTTGTGAGACCACACACATTTGAGTACTCATAGGGATATATACCTCAATTTTTCCTTGTGCAATTCTATGGGAGACGGTTTCAAACAGATTGCCCCATCATAATCAACAAATTGTAGTCAAAACTACCTGATTCATCCCTGAAAGGGTGATAATCTTTATGCAAGGCAAATAGTGATTGCCCCAAGATACTCATCATTTTGTGCCCTCACTTGCATTTGGAGTCGGCTAATATGGTATCATAATGAGAGCCATTTCATGCTTGGTGATAGCCATATTCTGATTAGCATTTGAGTGTGTACCTGAGTCTACGAGCAAATATTTTCATCCTATGCTTAGACAATAGAGATTAAGGATGTGTTTGTTCACCCATAACAATGAAAAATTGCTTGATGTGCTTGAAAGATCATTAAAAAGATAAATCCTTCAAACAAGCAAAAAAATCAATCCTTAAGACTACATGTTGTGTTTTTCACTCACTGGAAAGTCTCAGGAAAACAATCTGCAATCAGACAAACTTCACACATTCTGAGATAGACTTAACAAATTTGACAAAACTTGATAGAACATCAAAGGCTTGCCTTTAGTCTGTCCTGGCTCACATAGGTTGTGCAAATTCACATTTAGTATTCTAACTCGCATCTGTTCATTCTTGCATCACTTTTAGGGAGAAAGATCGCATCCTGGATATTAAAACTTGCATATGGTTCATCAAAAGCTCGCATCTGGTACTTCCTAGCTTGCCTGCAGAGTGTTGCATCTAAAATAGTGGGTAGTTACATAGTTGTCTCTCAGAGAAAATTAGTATATTTGGGTACCCTTTTGGCTCCTTAGTCTGGCCCTATTGCTTTTTCTGGTCTCTTTGTTGTTGTTTCACAAATTTTTTCACAAGTCTACCTTGCATATCATTTTGGGCTCTTACAATTGGTCTCAAAACGTGTGGTCTATTCACTCTCAAAAAAAACTTGATTCTTAGCTCATTATCAAGGCATTCTAACACTTTGACATAGGAGTAATTTACATCCATTAAACAACAAACAATCCTTTACAACTTGGACACACTTACTTGAACAATTTGAGACTTCACTTGACATTATTGGGAAACTTTGGACATAGTTGAGGTTCAACTTCATGGTTAACACAAGACACATCAATTATCTTGCTGACGAATCAGAAGTACCTCCTAGATTGCTACATTTTTAACAATGAGAAACATCTCGCAATCCCTTATTTGACATAGAATCACCCGCACCCACAATAGAAGCTCCTAGAAATGAATGGAGTACAGCCTTTGAGGAATACAACAATAACAAGAACCAAAGAAAAGAAGACACTAGTAGTGAGGAAGAAATTCACATCACTCACCCTTTGTTTGACTCAGATAGTGATGCAAACGTAAAGGAGGAAGAGTATAATAGACTCAAACAAAGTAGGAAATTCCAAAGAATATTGGAAAAGATAATTGGTGAGGACAAAGAGAAATAATTTCTACATCTAGCATCCATTGGAGTGAAGCTACCTAAATATTATGACGTTAAAAGACTAAAGGAAAAAGAGGTACCAACCCCTATCTCTATTCTCACCAAAAAATTGACCTTGATGCAAGCTGAACTTGCAACACTCAAACAAGAGAAGGTTAAACCAACAAAGAAATACTTTTTGGACCACATTTGTCCATTTCCATTTGACTAGAGTATTAACATGATTATATTTCCTCCCAACATGGCAAGGCCTAAATATGACAACTATAAGGGAGAGACTGATCCACATGAGCATGTGAGAGAGTTTTGTGCTCTAAGCATAGAGTACATGCATGAACCAACATATCTAATGAGGCTATTTCAAGGAAGTTTAGGTGGAAATGCTATGGAGTGGTTCTCCAAACTCACACGTAAGGTGAAATCTTTTGAGGAGTTAATACAACATTTTGTCCAACATTACTCCTACAACATAAAACATGATGTAACCATGATGGACTTGTGTAACAAAAAACAAAGAACCGGTGAATCCTTTACACTCTTTCTACAAAGGTGGAGGAAAATATTTGCAAGGTATTCAAGAGATATTCCCGAATTGGAAAATATGGAAATGTTCATTAACAACTTGATACCTAAATTAAACTATGCTTTGAAAATGCAAGATTCACCTAGCTTTGATAGGATGATTAAAAATGCCTTCTGTATTGAAGAGGTCATGGTTAAGAAAGGATAAATCACCCTTTAAAGTGATAACAAATATACAAACTATAATAATAAGCCTAAGTGGTGGAAACAAAACAAGAATGTTGTTAACAATGGAGTGGTAGATGCATCTAATGCTAATCCTAAATCAACAGTGTTTAATCTAATGAATAGCATGCAAGAAAACAAGGAAGCTACGGTAACAACCACAATACCTAAAGAAAACAATGAGAACAACAAGATTAGACCATGGACTTCTAGACCTCAACGAACATTCACTCCTTTGGGTGAGCCTCTTGAGACTTTTTTGAAGACACTCTTAGACAAAAAAGTTCTTATGATTCCCGATTCAAAACCATGGGAACCGGAGGTCAAATCAAAATGGTGGGATGATAATTCCTATTTTTTTTTCACAATAACAAGGGACAAAAGACCAATAACTATGTTAAACTTAAACATGTTATACAAGACCTTATTAAAGGAGGTAAAATCAAAGTGGAGGGACACACCACTAATGAAGACCATACGACATTCAACAAACCATTCTCTAATTATGAGAAAGGGGAATATTCTAAAGGAAAAGGAAATGAAGTGAATTATGCCTACTCTAATAATGATAATCTGATCAACATATTGGACATTAAATATGAATCAATCAATGTGATCACTATTAAAGGTACTAAAGACACATCTTCACAATCAAATACAGTGACTCGAAGTCAAGCACAAGTCACAGTCAAAGGACCTAGTTCCTCATCAAAACTAGAAACAACTTCCAAAGTACCTATTGTCACTATTCTCAAACCAGCAGCAGCAAGACAAACAGTTACCATTCCTACAACAAACTATAACTTGCTAGATCAATTGCAAAGAACATCTGCTCAAATTTCTATCTTTGAGTTACTTAAAATCTCCTCAGTACATAGGTAAGTTCTCGAACAAGCCCTACATTATGTAAATGTGCCAAAATACATTGATGTAGACAAGTTCCAAGCAATGGTAAATTATATCTCAGCACCACACTATCTCTCTTTTTTAGAAGAAGATGACAAATCATTGACACATCTGCATAACCAACCTCTACACATTTAAGTCCTAATTCAAAAATCTCGTGTCAAACGTGTATTGATAGATGGAGGCACAGGGTTGAACATTTGTACTCTCAATCTAATAAAAAATTTGGGTCTTTCAGAACAAACCATTGAAAGTGTACGACGAAGAAGAAAGATCCTCTAAAGGCCTCATTGTTCTACCAATCAGAATAGGACCAGTTGAAAGAAATGTGATCTGTCAAGTTCTAGATTTTCCATTGGCTTACAACATACTATTAGGGAGACCTTGGATCCATGAAATGCAAGAAGTACCATCTATGTACCACCAGTGTATCAAAATTCCCAGATAATGGGGTGGAAGTAAAAATTCCTACATATGCCAGTTATACTTGCAACAATGTTATAGCAGATAGTATGGTTCCTCATAACAAGGAAGTTCCAAAAGAAACTGTACCTAAAACTACCAAAGACATGGTTATGAGAATCTTTGGGAAGACATTAAAACTTGAAGAAACTAGTATGGGAGAATACAAGCTAGACATGACCCCATCATTGACAGAACTTCCAGTATCCCCAAGATCTTATTGGAAACCTTGCTCATCTTTTGTACCTACTACATCTAAAGAACCAGAGATTCACAAAGAAATTGGTATGGTTAAAACATCTACCTCTCAAGAGGATGAAAGAGAATAAAAACCACTCTTGGCTTGGCTTTACAAAGAAGAACCAAAAGAAAATGAGGTAAAACATGTGGAAATATCCCCAGAAAAGTATGGTAAAGGATATGACCTTCTCAAACAAATGGGATATAAGGGGAAGGGACCTTTAGGAGACAAAGGAAATGGAATTGTTGAACCTATACACATGGAATTTAGAAATACTAAAGACAAAATAGGACTAGGTTTCAATAACAAATATAAAAACCCTACTTTAAGAGATGGTCCAATCTTTGATGAAGGAAGTGATGAAGAAGAAGAAATAGAAATGAAATAATGGAACTATGAGAGATTATTTCATATTGGTATAGAGTATCCCAAATATCAAGGAGAAAGATATCTACCTAGCTTTGAAACACCACAAGACACTCATGTTCCTTTATTGACACAAGCTACTATTCAATAAGTAGAGGAAACAACAGAAGAATCTCCAGAAGTCCCATTGATAGAAATAACTCCTAAAGAAATACCCCAACAAAAAGATTTATATCCTAACTGGGGGAAGTTGGTCACAATTTCACATGTCCTATATTTATCTCACTTTGATCTACAAGTGGCTAATAGAGTACATCAGGTAACTATTGTTGAGTTTCTAAATAGATCAGATGATGAAATAATAGACTCACATGAATATGAATGGGATGTCATATCTGATGCTGCCATGGACATTGTAGTAGATTTGATTCATAAATTGGGACTGATATTTCAAATAGGAGAGAGTTCTAACACTTCCCCTAACACTTTTGTTGTTCTAGAATCAGATGAGATACCGCTACCTAGAATCCTTGATGAAGAAATTGGTGTTTTACTAGGTCTAGAGGACGTTATGAGAATACAAGAATTGAGTTCCATTTTAATGAGAGAAGAAGAAGAAAGATCAACTGATGAGTCATTAGAGTTAGGTCTGCATATTACTAAAAATGACCTATTAATGATTATTTAACGCTTGATGATCTAAACGCTATAGAAGTTGACTTAATAGAACATGTCTTGTCAGTTAATAGTTTTGACATTGAATGATTTCTATCCTTACCAAACTCTGATTCATTATCCTTGATAAAACTTGACCTAATTGATTGGACGAATTCAGATCCTAATCCTATTATGAACTTTCCTAATGACTACACTTTGGCCTATTACCTAAATGCTTGTGAACCTTATCCTTCTTCCACCAATGCAAGGAGCGTGAACATGTCAGAGGAGGATATCAAGTTTCTTAGTCACAAATTGAAAACTAAAAAGAAGAAAAGAAATGATGGTGAAAACCACATTGTGGCAGTGTCAGGTTCTAAAAAATTAAAAATAAAAGACGTATCTAATGGTGAAAACCTCCTAGAGGCACCAAAAGATTGGATTCTTGATATCCTCCCTCAACACTTTCAAGAAAGATCTTCAGTTTTCATAGAACCAACACAACCAGTTAACTTGGGCACAACTGAAGTTCCTCAAATTGTTCACCTAGCACAATCCTTATCAGAAGAGGAGAAGATACAATTTACTGAATTCCTGAAAGAGAAAAAGATCAAATTTGCATGGTCTTACATAGATATGCCTAGACTAGATCCTGAATTAATAATGCATCATTTATCTATAGCTCCTGGGATCAAACCTATGAAACATAAAATAAGAAAGATGCATCCTCATGTTGCATTACTGGTGAAAGAAGAGCTAGAAAAATTACTAAAAGATGGATTCATAAGAGTCATCGCTTACACATGATGGATTTCTAACGTAGTACCAGTATCTAAAATAGATAAATCTATCAAGATCTCTACAGACTTTAGAGACTTGAAAAAAGCATGTCCTAAAGATGATTTTCCACTACCAAACATTGATATGATCATAGATCTAATAGAAGGCTATAAAATTTACTCACTAATGGATGGTTTCTTGGGCTATAACTAGATTAAGATTTCTCCTCAAGACCAAGAGAAGACCGCATTCACATGTGCATGGGGTGATTTTTTCTGGAATGTTATGTCATTCGGATTAAAGAATGTTGGTGCTACATACCAAAGAGCTATAATGACCATATTCCATGATATGATACATAAAACATGGAAGATTACGTGGATGATACTTTAGCAAAGTCAAGAAAAAGGATTACTCATATTGAAGACTTGCGGAAGATATTAGATCGCATGGAGAAATTTCAACTTAGGCTTAATCTAAAGAAGTGTGCCCTTGGAGTTCAATCAGGAAAGCTACTAGGGTTTATAGTATCAGCAAAAGGAATTGAGGTTGACCCTACAAAAATCAAAGCTATACTATAAATGTCACCTCCATGCAACATTAGTCAAATGAGGACATTACAAGGAAGACTCCAGTCAATCAAGAGATTTATGTCACAACTTGCAAACAGAGCACAACCTTTTACTAAATTTGTACATAAGGGTGTTACCTTCAAATGGGATGAATATTGTGAAAATAACTTCAAATAATTAAAAGAGTACTTAGCTACTCCTTCTATTCTCATGGAACCAATTCATGGAAAGCCATTACTCCTATACATTTTATCTATGACTACAATGTTAGGAGTATTGTTGGCTCAAGAAGATGAAACTAAAAAGAAAAGAGAAATCTACTATATTAGCATAATACTAGTATCTTATGAACTCAATTATAGCATAATTGAAAAAGATTGCTTAGCAGTTATCTTTGCATCACAGAAATTGAGACATTATATGCTATCACATACAGTAAAGCTTATTGCAAAGATAGATCCTCTAAAATACCTCTTAAGAAAGACAACATTAACAAGAAGGCTAGCAAAGTGGGTCCTGATTCTGAGCAAATTTGATATTGATTATATGGATAGAAGGGCTATTAAAGGACAATTCCTCATAGATCAATTAGTTGATTCACCCTTACAAGATGATGCACCTCTGATAATTGAATTTCTTGATAAAACAATAATGCATTTAACTGAACATTCGTGGAAGATGTACTTTGATGGTTCTTTCATGCAGCAAGGTTCTGGAGCAGGAGTTATCTTCATTACTCCTCAAGGCTACAAGATTCCCAAGGCATACAAATTAATGTTTTCATGCACCAATAACATTTCTGAATATGAAGCACTAGTGAATGGTCTTAAATTGGATATGGAATGGAAGATCATAGAGTTACATGAGTATGGTGACTCTCAGCTTATTATTAACCAAGTAAATAGAGATTATCAGACTAAAGATGAAAAGATGATGCCTTATAAACAACTGGTTGAAGACTTGAAAAAGTACTTTGTCTTCATCACATTCCAGCAAATACCAAGAACATAAAATAAAGCTATAGATGTTATGGCTACACTTGCATCCATGTTACAACTGGAAGAACATCAGTTCCGCTATGGCTTCTTGGTGGAAGAACTATCCTATCCAGTTTTTGATACCCCTGAGTACCAAATAATTTTTTCTTTGAACACCCAAGACCAATCCCAGTACCCCAAACATATTTCCTATCTAACTGACCAAACTCTACCCGATGGTTTATCAAGGAATGAAAAAAGAGCCTTAATTAGGACAGCACTGTGTTATGTCCTCATTACTAATAACTTATATGGACAAGGTCTTGATAGTACACTTCTTAGGTGTTTAGAACAAGAATATTCAGATCCCGCATTGAAAGAAGTCCACAAATGTGTATGTGGATCACACTCAAATGGCTTTTCACTAGCTAAGAAACTACTAAGAGTAGGCTATTACTAGCCCGTGATGGAAAAAGATGTTCTATTTTCAAAGACATGTCATAAATTCCAAACAAATGAAAATCTCATCCATGCTTCTACTAGAAAACTCATACCATTTATAACATGTTTGCCATTTCAGAAATGGGCCTTGTTACCAATTTAGTTTGCATACTAAATTGGTAAATTGATATTGTTTTTACATTGAATTATGGATTGAGTTGTTACTGTTCTAAATTCTAGAATTGATGAAATACAGAAAAGGAAGTATACAATGCAGAATGACAACTATAAACATCAAAATATTTCATAAAGGTACACCTATTCAACACTACTATTCATCTTATGAAGATAAAATACATTGCTTTTGCATTCAAGTTAACACTGATATTGTACTCTAAGTACTGATCAAAATAAAACATTCAAATTCATAATTGATCATTACATTGTGCATTCAAATTGAATGTAATAAACAAGTATTCCTTTAGGGTTACATCTTTCATATTGAAAAACTTAGAGAAGTTATCCAATTCTGAAAGCAAGATAGAAGCATGTAGGGTTTAGGGGTCTAATAATTGCCTTGGAGAGGTCTTTTGCATTCTAGTAACTGGTCATCTGAATTTTGTCAAGTCTTTGTGTCCCTGCTCAAGTCTTTCTGTCATTTTTGCATTCTAGCTCTAAGATCTTCTTCCAGTTTTGTCCTGCATCATGGAGAGAGAAAATAGTTACATCCAAATTGCATCTAAGCAATGCATAGATACCTAAAAACAACATACCAAAATAACACTTTCAAACCTCAAGATCAACCAGTAAACATCAATACAACAGCAAAATATGCATCTACATCAACTGAATATTGGGTATTAAAGGGACATGACATCATGAAACCTTTTACTACATTTAGTTGTTATCCTGCATTATTCAAAAGTTGCTATTTAGGAAACCAAAAAATATAAATCAAAGGGACTTGGGTCTTGTTGCTGAGAAACTATTTTTAGAACATCAACATATTAGGTTAGTAAACCCAACCAGAAAACCAACATTCATACATAAATGTCATTTCACATGGCATTTACATACAAACATTGATTGACTGATTGTATCCACTAACCTAACATGTGGACTTGGTGGTGTGTGCAAAGAAAGAGAAACAAAAGTATGAAGATGCAGAAAGAAACAAAATGCAAGAGTTCACAAGTTGCAGATGATAAAAGGAAAATATAGTGGGTGTCACGAGCCCGTGCTCAAACCTCACTAGATAAAAGATGCAAGAGTACTAAGATTTCATGAGTTCAATAAGAAAAGAAGATATAATTCATATAGTGATGCTGCTAAAAGGTGCTTATGAAATGAAATAATGCAGTAAAGATGAGTGTTCCTGATTGAAATAGTGTCACAGCCAACAAGAAACAAAATTGCAGATCAAAAATGAGGTAACACTATACCTTAGCATTGTACAAAGAAAGGATTGAATACTATGTAATGTTGTCAAGAAATATGCATATGAAATAAACAAAGATATATCAAAATAAGAGAGTGACAGTAATTTTGTTATTCCCTTTACTAAGAAGTACCTATCTAGAATGGAGAGCAGGTGACAAAAGTGATGATTGTAGATAGTGGATCATGCTAATGTTTAAAAAACATTTCAGTTTTTCATACACAAACATGGATGTGTATCAAAGTTTTATCTACATACATATGAAATCATCAAAGGAGCAGTGCATATTCAAGGAAAAATCAATAAGAAATGCATATCTATAGTTAACAATGTTACCTTCAGTGTATAGTGCACCCAAGTGTTACTGTTCATGTTTTCATATCAGTATTATATGCAAAAATGAAGGTAAGATAACAACATCATTTCATTCCAGCTAAGAGAGAATGTGATGACTATTAAGACTCAGCTAGTGGACTCTAAAAGCCTTCTGCAATCTTTGCTCTGATTTTGGTGCTAGCGGGTTTCCTCTCTGTTTTCTTTCCAGCTGTTCTTTTGTGCTTTTTGTCTTGAATGTAATTGTTGCTAAATCTGGGTTTTGACCCTCTGTTGATTGTTCCCATCCTTGGGCCAGTCTGTTGCTCGTGGGGCTTTTTTTTCCTTTCCTTTCTTTGTTTTGTTAAAGGGTTTCGGGGTTCCCTTCAAAACCTGCTTTTACCTTAATCAAAAACAACATCATTTCATTGTTTCTAAGTGCAGATATAGTATAAGTATTAGTTCAAATGATGTTTACTTTTCAACAAGTGAGTTCAAGTAAGCCTTGTTGTTATCTACATGCATAGTTCAAGCAATGGACTGATATCATTAAACAATGGAGCATCGTAATGCTGTAATTCATAATGTTATGTTGGATTAAGGAAAAGATGACAAAACAATAGCATAACTGTTACAGTTAAATAGTAGATTATATGCATTCTCAAATAGTAATATCTTTTAAAGATATGCATTACCTTCAAACATATGATGATGTTATTATGCAAAACACTAGATAGTACAATGTTTTCTTTGAAGGAGGAAGTATGAGGAATCAATAAATAGTGCCTATTGAATACAGATCAAAGACAAATCTATTTTACATGTTCCAGTTAATAATATTGTTGGTTTTTATTACTGTCAGATATAGACCTAATTGAGTTATAATGCAATTTTTTGTGCATAAATGAGAGATAAAACAACGGTATTTTTTTTACATCTTTTAAACATGATTGTATCATGCATATTCATAGATAGACCATGTTACTTTTTATGCTATCATTCAAGTTGTTCATGACTGAAATTCAAAAGAAAATAGATATGCATGCATATTAAAGAGATGTGCAACTAAAAGTAAAACTATGCATGGCCATATGAACTAAGTTTTTTTTACAATGTGCCCATGGGAGTCACGAGCCCGTGCTTGAACGCAATGGGTAGGTTTTGATACAAATAGTTCAAGTGTTTTCAGTTCAAATAATAATGGGGCAGTTTCTACACATTTTCTAACTTTCAAGCATGGTGGCCTAATCATTTAAAAGTCATGGTTCTAAGCATACAGTGAAGGCGGAGTTCATTTTATACATCATAGTTCACTATTATTCAAAAGTGACAGCATACATTACAACAAAAATATCAACTTGATGTAAGCTACAGACATAAAAGATGCTTCCAGTTCAAAGACACAAATGACATGGTCTCCACACAATAACAAAGACTGTTGATAGACAATGGATGAGGATAAGAAGATCTAGTTGAGCTTTTATTCCTAAGTTGTAGACTATTATTGCATTAGTTTCACCATTAACAACTAATTCATCAACACTCAATGGTATGGCTATGTGGGTGTTCAGAAAAAAGCATTCAATTACAAAAGAAACATGCAGGTTCTTCAAACATTTACAAACTCAAAAGTCATAGTCAAAGACACATCATTAACAGCAGCCTATAGAGGTTGATTCAAGCTGAAAGAAGGTGGTAGCATACACAGATGGAACACAATAAAAGAATGAAATGAAAACCCATAATTATTTATTGCTAAAAGTAAATACCCAGATCAACACAAGTTCAATATATGCTACAACAGGTTCGAACAAAGAAATAAATCAAAGGAGATAACTTATCTTCTAGTTGATGCCAGTTGAAGTGCAAATGGAGTCCGAGTTTGAAGTGTTAGAAGCCCAAGTTCAACCAAAGATACATGCACAATACCATCTTCATGGCATTTTCAAACTGAAGTTTTATCTCGAGTTTTAACTCAAAGAAGATAGAAAACAGCGCCATATTTTATGGCATGGAAGTCAGAGTTCAAATAGAGGTCAAGTTCATGTGAAGAAGATTACAAGTGCGGACCGATTTCACTTCATGCAGAGAGGCTGAGTTCATGTAAACACAATGACATTTTATGGCATGAAGACCCAAAGCTACAAGATGTAGTGAAGAAAGCTAGAACTCGAGTTCTCAATGACATGCATATCGACAAGCATAATTCCAAAGAAAAATAAATCAAATAGAGGCCGAGTTCATGTGCAGAAGACTCCCAAGTTGCAAGTCGAGATGTGTGACAGAAAGAGCCCGAGCTCTTCATTATTTTTTACTTCCAGTTACAGTATGATTTTTACTCAAAAGAATGAAGACACATTCAAAAATAAAAACCACTTCCAGTCCCTAAATCCCAATGAGGAGTATCGAAATGATAAACAAGTTTTAGATCATAACAAAAAACAACAAAATGGAGTCTGAGTTCATACAAGTATGGTGGCAGAAACCCTAACTTCTTTTCTCTCAAAGCTACAGAATGCAAATGAAGTGCAAAAAATGCCTATGTTGAAATGTGATAAACTTTGAAATCCGCCTAACAAAATGAGTTAAGGCTCTATTAACCACTATGCACAGAGGCTTCACTACATGCCACGATAACCTTTCCAGATACCTAAATATTGTAGATATTAAATGATAATAGATTTTGGTGAATTAGGTCATGTTGACCATAGTGCCAACGTGTCAGTTTTGATGGGTTGTCACTCATACATTTGAGTTAGGGGTTTGTAGATGGCTAGGGTTATTGCCATATGTTATGTTAGGGTTTTAGGGTTGGGGTTACATCTTAATTTATTTTTTGGTCATATTTTAGATGTGCTATGTCATATGTTGATATATATTATAAAGATGTAAATCAAAAATATCAACATTAGGAGACCTAAATCTAGGGGCTTTATTTTTGGCATCAATTATACCTTAAATTTAGGGATTTGGTTATTTTGGAGGGATTTTTGGAGGCTACATTGTAGGAATTATTTGGGCTTAAAATTTAGGGTTATCTAGCTGATTGTTAAGACTTTTAGGGGGGAATTTCATTTTTATAATTAGCCTTGGAGGCTATATATTTGAACTTCATATTCATTTGTAGGGGTTCAGAATTTTGGGGATTAAAGGTATTAGTGAACATATTGTTCCTTTGCCTTTTTTCTTGTATTTTGTAGCCATCAGTTCATGTTGAAGACAAATCATGATCAAGTTAGTGCATACATTCCTTGACATTTTTTTTAATTTCTCATGTAACTATTTGCATATTTTGAAAATAATAAAGCTGGCCCTATTTGTCATACATCTTTTCTGATTTTTGCTATCAGTCCTTCCAAGTTTTTGCATTGAAGTGTATGGTCTCTTTTAGCATATAATAGTGAATTGTTCCAAATTCCTATTCTAAGTTATAAAGAATAAACCTTTTGCAGAAATTGCATGTTCGTAGACTGAATTATCACCATTAGTGGCATAAACCCTAATAGTGAATTCTATGTCATCCTAGGTATTGCAAAGTGAATGTTATTGCAGATTTTAGTAATGTGTGTCCTGTAAATAATTCTGATAGATCTGAATCCATTTGGTGTATCACCCTTCTAGCTAGTTTATTCATTTTTCAGTTATCTTTATCCCTTTTCCCAAAACCAAGAAAATCAGTATTAGGTGTTATTCCAAATCAAATAGGAACCAGCCTAGAATACAGAGATTTGTTCTCTATCCCATCAAGGAGAATGTTTCCATGTTTCAACAACATAGCTAGGTTTCCCATCAAGCTACAGGCACAATCTTGATTGATAATAGTTTTTGGCACACACATTGGGACCCAAACTGCTACATAGTTCTTTCAAAATTATTATTTTTATTGTTGTTTTGGTGTGAACAGTAGTATTTCTACCTTTTTGAAGGTATTTTTCCCAGCACCTAGCAACTCTGTGTTGAAGGTTTTATTGCAGATTTAGTAGCAGACTTATTTTAATGAGAATGACTCCTACAAGAGAAAACAACAAAGGATTTATTTATCAAGAGTTACAACCTAGAAGAAGAGGTAACAGACCAGCAAGAAGAAGCAAAGCATCTCAAGCTATAGGAGAAAGAGCCTCCTTGCTAGGGTCTGATTTTTCACTATTTGAAAATCCTATCTTTGAGGGTCAAGCTACCATTTCTAAAAGCTATGAGACCGTTATTGAATATTTTAGTTTTCTTGAAGATTTAAGTGTTATTGACAATTATGGATCAGAATTACCCATTTTTTGAGGAATCAACAAAGGATCATTTAGTTGTTGTAGCATCCACAAGTGGTACTGCTACCCCAAGATTGAAAACATATCAAAGGAAGGTAACTCAATCTAACAAATCTGTTGTACCGCATGTAGTCCAGTAGCAAGTGCCACCAGTATAGATGGTTTAGAATTTTCTATTTGTAGCCTTTGATGTTGGTAGCCCATTACAAATTATTGCTCATCATGATATTCCACCAGCAGCACTAAAATGTTTGACGTATTTCAATGGTGAGAATCATATTTCAGCAATTGAGAATATTAAAGATATTGCTACTCTTTGTGGGTTACATCAAGTTACTCATGATGATGTAGCATTAAAACTATTAGCAACATCTCTCAAGAGTAAAGCATTAATCTGGTTTAGAAGTTTTCAAGTTAACTCTACTACTACATGGGATGAATTAGGGACTGTTTTGATTAGTAAATTTGAGGATAGGTCAGATAATTTGTCTTTGGTTGAGAAGTTAACTACTATTAAGAGAAATATCAATGAACATATTTTTTATTTCAATTTTCATTTTCAATTAACTTGGGACAGAATTCCAAGATCTGTTAAACCATCTAATGACTATGCATTTCTTTTCTACTTGAAAGCATTCAACGGTAATATTGCACTCATGATACAGTCTATGGGAGGTAATACTTTACCTAATGCTTATGATGTTGTTGTTAGGGATGAGAACAGCTTGATACAAGCTAAAAAATTACCTCCACGGCCTCCAATGCCTTATTGTGCAGAGATACAACCAGTTGTACCAATTTTCATACCACCTATTGTTGTTGTTCCTCCATTGCTAGCACTTAATATGTAGGTTGTAGCAGAAGAACATGTTACTTTAGCTCCCATTAGGGAGATAAAAGAATGGACTATGGAGCTAAAAGATACTAATGACAACATTTTGAGAACGCTGCAAAATTATTGCAATGAGATAAAAAAAACTTGAAGAGGCAACAAGGCCAATACAACAGGCTTCCTCAAGCAAGTTATCAGCAGAATAGACCATTGAATCAAGCTTCTAGCTCAAACTAGCCAAGGCAAGCTCAAGGGCAGAAAAGAAGTTACAATCAAAGAGCTGGTCAAGCATATAATCATGCAACTCTGAGTACTTCCAAGGAGTTAACAGTAATTCCTCAAAATAATTATGTGCAAGAAACAGAATGGTGTAATACATGCAATGATGGGCATTTTTTGCTAGATTGCCCTTATGCACTTGAAGCTAGAAGGCATGATGTTCTGAAGGGAAATCCGGTTAATAGCTAATCAAAGGTACAATATGATCAATCAAAAACACAAGGTAATCTTGATGTGTCTTTGGTGAATTTCAATGATGATGAAGTTGTTTTAGTAGAAAATTTTAACCCCAATCAAGTATGGAGACTTATAGCAGCAGGAACAAGGTCAAAAGTGAAGGCTAGAAATGATCAACAGAAAAGTATTAAGGCACAACATCCTACTATTATAGTACAACAACAAACAAAGCAGCATGTACAAGATCAAAAAAGGAGTAGAACAACCATTACAAACAGCAAATGAGCCTGCTATTTTAAAATAGTACCAAAAGGTTAGTATTCAAAACTTCAATATCATTGATCATTTGAAGAAGACAAATGTTCCCTTGTCCATGTGGGATGTTATGGCTCTTCCAATCCAAAAAGACATGTGACAAGAGGCATTACCAGCACTTACATTAACTGATGAATTTTTGTCTCAGCAAACCCCTAAGGTTTTAGTTGCTACAAATGGAAGTACATCCCAACAATCATCTAAGTTGATCAAACATCCTCCATTTTACGTCACTGTCATTATAGGAAAACACTTAATCCACAATTGCATGATTGATTCTAGTGCTACTAGGTTGGTTATGCCAAAAAAAATGTAGACCAGCTAGGCCTCAAATATGAGCCACTTGAAAGAGGAGTAGTCCAATAAGATAGGACAGCAGTTGCAACTATAGGAGTGATAAGGAATCTTGATTTAACACTGCATACTTGTCCTAGTTTTTCAATCCCTATGGATGTATACATTATTGATTTACCTCCTAACTTCTCTATATGCTTATCAAGAGAATTTACTCCTAAGATAGGAGGTTATCTATCAGTAGACTGGAGTCACATGCTTTTTTGCACCAAGTATGGTACTAAGGTTACTATACCCTCAAAACCCATTGCAAAATTGTGTGTTGAACATTATGTTTCTAGTGTTGGAAATGAATCAACAATTGTGTTGTTTGATCAAGAGGAAATATCTGATTTTTTTGAAGCTCAAACACAAATAAATAAAATTTCATGATGTGTTGTTAGATGATTGGGCAACTAAAAACGTAAGAATCTCAGATGAACAAATTGAAGAGCCAAGTTTGGGTAACTATGTTATTCATGAGGTTTCTAATTTTCTTCCAGCTATAGTAAAAAGTGTAGATTTAGATCTGGAATAACAATCTAATGTTGTTTGGAAGCTGTTTTTGATGGATCACGCAACAAAATAGGTGCAGGAGGAAGTTGAATGCTGGTTTCACAAACAAATGAGAGGTATTACGCTTCTTTCAGATTCACTTTTAGCTATACAAATAATGTTGTTGAATATGAAGCCCTTGTAAATGGGTTGAAATGGACCATTAAAAGAGGTATTAGTTGTTTGCAAGTTTATGGTGATTCAGAATTGATTGTGAATCAAGTTAGGAATGTACATGCAACTAAGAATGATTTACTAAAAAGTTATAAGCATGTTGTATGGGATATAATTGAAGGTTTTGAAGCTTTTAATATAAAATCTATTCCTAGAAATCAGAAAAAACATGTTGATAGGCTTGTTGTTGTTGGAGCTCAGTATGATATTCCAATAAAGATCAGTAATAGTAAGGGGCTGAATTATGTTAAAGTAATTGTTAGACCTGATGTCCCTAACAATGCTGATTGTTGGCAAGTTTTTGAATCTGACCAACATATTGTTAGCTTTTTGAGAGATGAGGCTGAATTTGCACAGCCAAACCAGCAAATATTGCAGGAGCAATATGAAGACTAGATTATTCAATTAAGGAAAAATAAGATGCCCAAATGTCTTGTGACCTTAGAATCTATGTTCGGTACTAATGATCAATTTAAAAAAGATAAATCCAGTTTGCAGATTAAAGAGGAGCATTATGAGGAAATTTTTGTTGCAAAGGATACAGTACTGAAAATTGGAAAGGCATGTACACCTAAAGAACATAAAACCTTTGTCAACTTATGCAATGAATTTCATGATATTATTGTGTGGATTTATTTAGATTTGAAAGGATTTGATCCTAATATTTCCCGGCACATAATTGAATTAGAACCAGGATCCAAGCCAGTTAGGCAAAAATAGAGGCCAATAAATCCAAAACTTGAGCCTCTCATGATTGAAGAATTAAACAAACTGATTGAGAGCAATATTATTTTTCCAATCAAACATACCTCATGGGTATCCAATCTGGTTCTTGTTAGGAAAAAGAATGGAGAAATCAGATTATGTGTTGATTTCTATGACTTGAACATAGCTTCATTAAAGGATAGACATCCTTTTCCTTCCATGGAACAAATCTTGCAGGTTGTTTCAGGTTTAGAATGGTTCTCATTGCTAGATGGTTTCTCTGGTTACAACCAGATTTTGGTGAAGGAAGAGGATAGGTTCAAGACAACATTTACAACCGAATGGGGAACTATGGCTTATCAAAAGATGCCATTTGGACTATCTAATGTAGGTGCAACCTTTCAGAAGGCTATGGACAAGGCCTTCATAAAAGTGATGTATAGGTTTGTACTTATTTATTTGGATGATATAACTATTTTCTCAAAGAATGCATCAGAACACTTTCAACATTTAAGAGTTATCTTTGGGAGATGTAGGGAATATGATATTTCTTTAAATCCCAAGAAAAGCATATTTTTTGTCCATGAAGGTAAATTGTTGGGATTTATTGTCTGAAAGGAGGGTATCACTATTGAACCTGAAAGAGTAAGTGTTATTCTTGCCTTACCACTTCCTCTTCACAAAAAGGGCCTTCAAAGTTTCTTAGGAAGAATCAACTTTGTTAGAAGATTTATTCCAGATATTGCTGGATTACTAATGTCATTAATAGTCATGCTCAAGAAAAATATTGCTTTTAGATGGACCAAAGAAGTCAAACTTAGTTTTGAATTGATTAAGGAATTATTAGCTACTGCCCCTACCTTGTTAAATCCTAATTTTTCAAAGGATTTCATTTTGTATGCATATGGGAATGTTGATAGCATTGCTTCCATGTTAGTTCAGAAGAATGACATAGGTCATGAATAGCCAATAGCCTTTTTCAGTCAGGGAATTAAAGACTATGAATTGCATTATTCATTTGTTGAAAAGCATGTACTTGTTGTGATTAGAATTTTAAAGAAATTCAGACATATGCTTTCTAACAATAAGATAAATTTGATGGTTGCACATCCTTCTGTAAATGAGTTTTTACTGAATAAGGATTTCAACACCAAAAGAGTTGGCTGGATCACAAAGGCAATGGAGTATGATATTGAAATCAAAGTTACCAAGCTAGTAAGAGGTAAAGGTTTATGTGAAAAACTTGCTAGAAATGGAGATAACACTTTAAAAGATGATTCTGAAGTAGTTTTGGCTTCAAAAGACAATGAACAACTTGTTGTCCCAGATTTACAGAATGATTGGGTGAATGATATGATTGTTTTCTTTCAAACAGGACGTTGTCCTAAAGGTTTGGAAAAATAAAAAAGAAGTTATTTTATGTTGCAATCCATTCCTTATTGTTTGTTGAATAATGTACTGTATAGGAGGGATTATAATGGTGTGTTGCTGAGATGCATCAGTGGAGATCAAATTGACAAGGTTCTAGAAGAATTCCATGATGGACTAGCAAGTGCCCATTTTGTAGCAAGGACTACAACATTAAAAATCATGAAGGCTGGCTATTTTTGGCCAAACTTGTATATGGATGCCTTCATTTGGGTAAGAAGGTGTTTGAAATGTGTTGTTTTCTCAAATAAGAAAAGGTTAGCAGCTTTACCTTTTAATCCAATTCAAGTTGAACAACCTTTTTTCAAGTGGGGTTTAGATTTTATCGGCCCCATAAACCCATCATCAAGTTCAGGTCATAGATATATCTTGACAGCAATAGATTATTTTACTAAGTGGACTGAGGTTGTTGTATTGAAGGATGCAAATGAAACTTCAGTCCTAAATTTGTATGAAGATCTGATTGCAAGGTTTGGAGCACCTAAATCCATTGTTTCTGATAATTCTTTGGCCTTTTTAGGCACAAGAATTACTAATTGGGCAGTTAAGAACAATGTTATCTTAGTACCTTGTCCAATTATTACCCACATGGTAATGGACAAGTTGAATCAACAAATAAAAATCTGATTTACATCATCAAGAGAACTATTGAAGACAGCCAGCGGGCTTGGAGCAGCAAGTTGAAGTAGGCCTTATGGGCTGATAGAATCACCCCAAAGTGCTCAACAGGTAACTCACCTTACAAGCTGGTTTATGGAAGATAGGCAAGATTGTCAATTTCAATAGAGTTACCAAGTTTGAACTTGATCAAAGAATTGGATCTTCTGGACCAGCAGCCTATGTAGATAAGGTTGGCTAAATTGATAGAGTTAGAAGATATTTGGAAAGAATCTTTTAATAAGTTGGAAGAACATCATGTTCAGATGAAGAAGACATTTGACAGAAGAGTTGTCGCAAGAGTCTTTGAAGAAGGTGATTTAGTGCTCAAATGGGATGAGATGAAGATAAATCTTGGTAAGCATTCAGAATTTGATAACATTTAGGATGGTCCATTTGTGATTACAGGATGAAAGTCCCATAATTCTTTTCAGCTCTCCAATATGGAAGAAGAAGAAGAATTGTTGATCTCAGTTAATGGGAACCACCTCAAGCGTTATTTTTTAGGTTAGTTGGTGTGAATAAGTGCTTTGCACATAGTTGGTTTCTTTCAGTTAGTTACAATTAGTAATTCTATTCCCATCATGATCACATCAAGAAGATACACACCATGCACTATCGAGAACCCATTGGGGTTCCCGGCTATAAATGATAAATACTTCAATAATGTAACTCTGGTGGAAAGAGAAGTTGTTTTTTAGATAGTTTGCTTTGAAGTTTTGAAGATTTGAATGAACAGAAATAGAAAGACCAATCACATGATATATGCATAAACATCATACCCATCACATGAAATATGGATAATTTCTGTTGTCCCGTATCATATGTATTATGCTCACACCTATACCCTGTAACTGAGGTTACTGTTCAAGCTCATTCTGCCTTTTTGTTAGGGTTCCCATTTCTTGATAGCATCATCATCATCTGAATTATGCTCATCATATGATACATGGATAAATTCTATCGTATCAAATTAGAAACATAATTTCAGACAACAATGATGAAGTACAGATTGTTGTTCATTAATATTTTTTTCTTTCTCTAAGTGTTGGTCAGTACAAGTTTCAGTTTAGTTTCAGCTTTTGGTTTTCTTTTTGTTTTTAGTTTAAGAAGTTTTAGTTGTTCCTAAAGTTGAAGACTCTGGAAAAATGGTTACACAAAAGGCAACTGGTCTGATTTTTTGTTCGACAGGAAAACAACCCAGAGAGGTCACCAGAAAATCTTACCAACTTAGTTTACATACTAAATTGGTAAATTGATACTATTTTTACAATTAATTATGGATTGAGTTGTTACTGTTCTAAATTGCAAAATTACTGAAATACAGAAAAGGAAGTATACAATGCAGAATGACAACTATAAACATCAAAAGATTGCATAAAGGTACACCTATTCAACACTACTATTCAGCTTATGAAGATAAACACATTGCTTTTGCATTCATGTTAACACTTATATTGTACTCTAAGTACTGATCAAAATCAAACTTTCAAATTCATAATTGATCATTACATTGTGCATTCAAACTGAATGCAATAAACAAGTATTCCTTAAGGGTTACATCTTTCATATTGAAAAACTTAGAGAATTTATCCAATTCTGAAAGAAAGAAAGAAGCATGTAGGGTTTAGGGGTCTAAGCATTGCCTTGGAGAGGTCTTCTGCATTCTGGTAACTGGTCATCTAAACTTTGTCAAGTCTTTGTGTCCCTAATCGAGTCTTTCTGTCAGTTCTGTGTTCTAGCTCTAAGATCTTCTTCTGGTTTTGTCCTGCATCATGGAGAGAGAAAATAGTTACATTCAAATATGATCTAAGCAATACATAGATACCTAAAAATATCATACTACAATCACACTTTCAGAACTGAAGATCAACCAGTAAACATCAATACAATAGAAAAATATGCATCTACATCAACTGAATATTAGGTATTAAAGGGACATGAATTCATGAAACCTTTTACTGCATTTAGTTGTTATCCTGCATTATTCAAAAGTTGCTATTTAGGAAACCAGAAAATCTAAATCAAAGGGACTTGGGTCTTGTAGCTGAGAAACTATTTTTAGAACATCAACATATTAGGTTAGTAAACCCAACCAGAAAACCAACATTTATACATAAATGTCATTTCACATGGCATTTACATACAAACATTGATTGACTGATTGTATCCACTAACCTAACATGTGGACATGGTGGTGTGTGCAAAGAAAGAGAAACAAAAGTATGAAGATGCAGAAAGAAACACAATGTGATAGTACACAAGTCGCAGATGATAAAAGGAAAATATAGTGGGTGTCACGAGCCCATGCTCGAACCTCACTGGATAAAAGATGCAAGAGTACTAAGATTTCATGAGTTCAATAAGAAAAGAAGATACAATTCATAGAGTGATGCTCCTAAAAGGTGCATATGAAATGAAATAATGCAGTAAAGATGAGTGTTCCTGATTGAAATAATGTCATAGCCAACAAGAAACAAAATTGCAGATCAAAAATGAGGAAACACTATACCTTAGCATTGTACAAAGAAAGGATTGAATACTATGTAATGCTATCAAGAACTATGCATATGAAATAAACAAAGATATATCAAAATAAGAGAGTGATAGTAATGTTGTTATTCACTTTACTAAGCAGTACATATTCTAGAATGGAGAGCAGGTGACAAAAGTGATGATTGTAGACAATGGATCATGCTAATGTTTAAACAACATTTCAGTTTTGCATACACAAACATGGATGTGTATCAAAGTGTTATCTACATACATATGAAAGTATCAAAGGAGTGGTGAATATTCAAGGAAAAATCAATAAGAAATGCATATCTGTAGTTAACAATGTTACCTTCAGTCTATAGTGCACCCAAGTGTTGTTGTTCATGTTTTCATAGTAGTATTATATGGAAAAATGAAGGGAAGATAACAACATCATTTCATTGTTGCTAAGTGCAGATACAGTAGAAGTATTAGTTTAAATGTTGTTTACTTTTTCAACAAGTGAGTTCAAGTAAGCCTTGTTATCTACATGCATAGTTCAAGCAGTGGATTGTTATCATTAAACAATGGAGCATCATAATGTTGTCCTTCATAATGTTATGTTGGATTAAGGAAAAGATGACAAAACAGTAGTTTAACTATTACAGTTAAATAGTAGATTATATGCATTCTCAAATAGTAATATATTTTAAAGATATGCATTACCTTCAAACATATGATGTTGTTATTATGCAAAACACTAGACAGTATAATGTTTTCTTTGAAGGAGGAAGTACAAGGAATCAATAAATAGTGCCTATTGAATAGAGATCAAAGACAAAGCTATTTTACATGTTCCAATGAATAGTATTGTTGGTTTTTATTGTTGTTAGATATAAACTTAATTGAGTTCTAATGCAGTGTTTTGTGTAGAAATGAGATGTAAAACAGCGGTATTGTTTTACATCTTTTAAACATGATTGTATCATGCATATTCATAGATAGATTGTATTATTTTTTATAGTATCTTTCAGGTTGTTCATGACTGAAATTCAAAAGAAAATAGATATGCATGCATATTACAGAGATGTGCAACTAAAAGGAAAAGTATGCATGGACATATGAACTGAGTTTTTTTACAATGTGCCCATGGGAGTCACGAGCTCGTGCTCAAACCCCATGGGTAGGTTTTGATACAAACAGTTCAAGTGTTTCGAGTTCAAATAAAAATGGGACAGTTTCTACATGTTTTATAATTTTCAAGCATGGTGGCCTAATCATTTAAAAGTCATGGTTCTAAACATACAGTGAAGGCGGAGTTCTTTTTATACATCATAGTTCACTATTATTCAAAAATGATAGCATATATTACAACAACAATATCAACTTGATGTAAGCTACAGACATAAAAGATGCTTCCAGTTCAAAGACACAAATAGCATGGTCTCCACACAATAACAAAGACTACAGACAACCAATGGATGAGGATAAGAAGCTCAAGTTGAGATTTTACTCCTAAGTTTTAGACTATTATTGCAATAGTTTTACCATTAACTACTGATTCATCAACACTCAAGGGTACGACTATGTGGGTGTTCAGCAAAAAGAATTCAATCATGATAGAAACATGCAGATTCTTCAAACATTTACAAACTCAAAAACCATAGTCAAAGACACGTCATTAAAAGTAGCCTATGGAGGCTGATTCAAGATGAAAGAAGGCAGTAGCATACACAGATGGAACACAATAAAAGAAGGAAATGAAAACCCAAAATTATTTATTGTTAAAAGTAGATACCCAGATCAACACAAGTTCAATATAAGCTACAGCAAGTTCAAAAAAAGAAAGAAATAAAAGGAGATAACTTATCTTCTAGTTGATGCCATTAAAAGTGCAAATGGAGGCCCAGTTTGAAGTGTTAGAAGCCCGAGTTCAACCAAAGATACATTCACATCGCCATCTTCATGGAATTTTCAAATTGAAGTTGCAGCCCGAGTTTTAACTGAAAGAAGATAGAAAGCAGCGCCATATTTTATGGTATGGTAGTCAAAGTTCAAAAAGAGGCCAAGTTCATGTGAATAAGACTACAAGTGTGGATCGAGTTTACTCCATGTAGAGAGGTTGAGTTCATGTAAAGACAATGAAATTTTATGGAATGAAGACCCAAAGTTGCAAGCCACAGTGAAGAAAGCTAGAACCCGAGTTCTCAATGACATGCATATCGACAAGCATAATTCCAAAGAAAAGTAAATCAAATAGAGGCTGATTTCATGTGCAGAAGACTCCCAAGTTGCAAGTCGAGATGTATGATAGAGAGAGCCCGAGCTCTTCATTATTTTTTACTTCCAGTTACAGTATGAGTTTTACTCAAAAAAATGAAGACGCATTCAAAATAACAACCAGTTTCAGTCCCTAAATCACAATGAGGATCTTGTATTTTGCAGCCATCATTTCATGTTGAAGATAGATTATGATCAAGTGAGTGCATACATTCCTTGACATTTTTTGTACTTTCTCATGTAAGTATTTACAGATTTTGAAGATAATAAAGCTGGCCCTATTTATCATACATCTATTTCTGATTTTTGCTATCAGTCCTTCCAAGTTTTTGTATTGAAGTGTATGGTCTCTTTTAGCATATATTAGTGAATTTTTCCAAATTCCTATTCTAAGTTATAAAGAATAAACCTTTTGCAGAAATTGCCTGTCTGTTGACTGAATTATTACCATTAGTAGCATAAACCCTAATAATGAATTCGATGTCATCCTAGGTATTGCAAAGTGAATGTTATTGCAGAGTTTAGTAATGTATGTCCTGTAAGTGCATATTTATAATTCTTATAGATCTAAATCCATTTGGTGTATCACCCTTCTAGCTAGTTTATTTATTTTTCAGTTATCTTTATCTCTTTTCCCAAAACCAAGAAAATCAGTATAAGGTGATATTCCAAATCAAATAGGAACCGACCTAGAATCTGGAGATTCATTCTCTATCCCATCAAGGAGAACGTTTCCATGTTTCAACAGGATAGCTAGGTTTCCCATCAAGCTATAGGTACAATCCTGATTGACAACAAGCCTTTGATTTGGTTGGACAAATATATCCTAATTCTTCAAGTGGACACAAATACATCATTATGGCCACTGAGTATTTCACTAAGTGGGTCAAAGTCATGTCGTTGATCAAAGCCACTAGAAAATAGGTGGCCATGTTTATCTTGAACTACATTATTTGTAGGTATGTGATACCCTCTTCAATTGTAATAGACAATGGGGGCCAATTTAAAAACCAAGACATCAAAGACCTTTGCACACAGTTTCACATTACTCAGCAGTGTTCCTCAATCTATTATCCTCAAGGTAATGGACAAGTTGAAGCATCTAACAAGAACATTCTCAAAATCCTACACAGAACTGTGAGTAAGTTTGGCAGAGACTAGCATTTGCAATTAAATCCAGCACTTTGGGCCTACAGAACAAGTATTAGAACACCAACTAGAACCACGCCATTTTCCCTAGTCTATGGCATTGAGGCCATATTACCTATTGAGGTTGAAATCCCATCTTTTCAGGTATCTTTACAAAGTCTTGTTACTGACGAACAATACCGCATTGATAGGGTAAATTCTTTAGACTTACTTGATGAGCACAGGCAACAACCCTTCGATCATCTGAAAGTGTACCAAAAATGCATGTCAAAAGGGTACAATAAAAAGGTTAAACCATGACACTTTCAAGTGGGGGATCTCGTTCTCAAAGAGAATCCTAAGAACTAGCCAAACAGAGAATAGAAAGGAAAGTTTGAACCAAACTGGATAGGACCTTATGTCATTACTGCAACTTTTGGGACTGGAGCTTATAAACTAGCTACACCTAAGGGAGATTTTCTCCCTGATCCCATTAATACTCTAGATTTGAAGCAGTTCTATGCTTGATATCTGGCTAGTAGAGCCCGTGCAGTGAAAATCTCAGAAAATACCAAAAAATCAGAAAATTGATCTTGAAGAAATTCAAAAACAGTGGAAAAAGTCCTAAAAAAATGTATCCTTGGTGAAAACCTAGCAAACAGGCACCTTGATACTACAAAAAAAAAAGAACAAAAAGAAAAAAGAACAAAAAAATTGAACAAGAGAAAAGTGCCTTAATGAAAACCTAGCAAACAGGCATCTTGGTAGCAAAAATAAAAAGCTTTGCCGAGTGGTGAAAACCTGGCAAACAGGCGTCACTCAAACTCTGTGCTCTATCTATCAATGCATTGATGATACTAAACCTTCATGATCACACCTGTGCTATTTGGTGACTCAGATTCTTTACAAATGTCCTATCCTTGCTTGGGATTTGTCTGTATTTGCGTCTTAGGAATAGTCAATCTGCACTGGGGGCATCTTTGCTAGCATGGTCAGTTCGCGTCTACTAGGTTGTCCTAAGATTCTTGTCTAGGATGGTTTGCCTCTCAAAATAGTATTTATCAATACTTGCACCTAAACATCACTATCACAAAAAAAGGTGTTTCTTCAACACCTACCTGTAACAGACATCACATTAGTGTTTCTCAACACTTTAATCAAGAACTTTAAACAAATTAGTTTTTTTCAACACTTTAATCAAACATGAACTAGTGTTTCTCAACACTTTAATCAAGAACTTTAAACAAATTAGTTTTTTTCAACACTTTAATCAAACATGAACTAGTGTTTCTCAACACTTTTATCAACCAGTGTTTCTAAACACTACATTGGATTGCAATTGCTAAGAAAGTTCATCTCATATACTCAGACATGAAAACATATTGTTTAATTCTAAATTCTGATTGATGATTCTCTATTGCGCTTGAAAAATGAATCTACAGTATTTCTCAATACTACTTAAACACATAGTCTGATCTTGGTTTTATAATGACTCTTTTATGTTCCCATGATGTTTCATACTAGGGGCATCTAAACAGTTATAAATTTTCTTTGATTGATTCTCAATTGGTGATTGTTATGTCTTCCAAGTTACTCCATGACATCTATTCAAAGACAAAGAGTTACAAGGACAAGGAGTATAACATTTTCTTAGTTTTCTGTGTATGGTGATTGTTCCAAATGATCCTACAAATTTCACCTAACTCAGATGTTTATGGTAAGGGCTGACAACATGAGTGGATAGATGCATATATCTTGATCCTTATTATGTGTAAACTACGGTGAGGTTGAAACAATTTCCTTGTCTATTTTCTAAATCAGATTCTCATTAAGGTGTACGCTACATGATGTACCCAAGGATATGAATTTTCAAGGTTATTACAGGTCACATATCTTACATTACACTTGAACAGAAACTGATTCTTAATAGTAAAAGGAGATAACTAACTTTTCATCTTGGATTCTATGCCTTGATGCCTAAGTTCATTTCTGACATCACATCCAATACACATAGTATTCATACTTTCATGATACCAGTGGGTATTAGTGATAGTTGTACTATCAGGTGATGTTCGTTCCAAAAATGCCCAATGATGATAATATGATACAATGTATACAAATCAGTGACAGTCCTAAGAGTCTGCATGTAGATGCATTTAAAGATTGCATGATACATTTAAAAGAATAGCATAAAAGGACTTGAGCTTAAAATGATTTCTTGATTCATCCGCAATCCAAGTTAATCACATAATAAATATTACTGATATTAATGTCATTGCATATCCATGACATACATTTTGCATTCATAAATGAGAAAAAGAAAATAAAAAAACAAAGCATTCAAGAATTGCATTTATTTCTACATCCTAAGTGCATCCATACATTTATTTGCATAATAGAAATCTCAAAAACATTCATTTGCATATTCACTTATTATCCTTTGAAACATGTTTATATATCAGTAATAAATCAATAAGCATAAATGATGTCATCACATAATCTAATCTAAATCATCAAGAGACCATGATAATAATCACATGTGCATCAAATCTAAACATCTATCAAAGCAAGAGAACCCATGAACATATTAGAATCAGGAACAACTATCTCAGATATATCAGATATGGATTAGATCAAAAATATGGACCTGTCTACAAAAAGAGTATCAAAGTATCAATGAGGAAGAGATATACATGTATAAATGTCATCGTACAAAATAATGATCTCAGAAGGATCAAGATATACAATATGATCTCAAAATATGACAAAATGTTGTATCAGGTCTGACTGCCACCCTCTCCTTGATCTGGAGGAGGAGGAGGTGGTAGAAATGGAGTTGGTGGAGGCATGGCCCCCTCAGACTGCTGAGCCATCTGTGAATACAAAGGTGCTCTCTGACCCTTTGGCACTGCAACATGATATAAACTTGAGTAATACACTGCTCTCTATCCCTGATGAGTAGCTACCTGAGCTTGGGTATCTCTCTCTACCCTGAGTATGTCCAGTTGTCTATCTCTCTTTGCTCTGAGACGCTCAAGTTGTGCATTCCTGTCAGCAAGTAAGGCCTCTAAAGTAGTGATCCTCGCTCTGATCTACTCATGCTCATGCTCACACTATTTCAATGCATCACCATCTCTACCTGATGATCCCCTACATGTATCGTGTCCAGAAGGCCTATCCTGTGACCTGTCTTGTTAAGCATCCTGCTGATGTTGTCACTGTCATTGTTGATCTCTGGTCAAAAGTGGACCTGGATCCCTCTAGGGAGTAACAAATCTAAAACAACTCTGCCTCCCATTATCGTTGATGCCCTCTCTGCTACCACCCATAGCACTTCCACCCCTATCATCTACATCATCCTGATCATCTAGACATTGTCCTCTATCGAGAGGAGGGTGCCTCCCATCTCATCTCCCACCATCCCTACCATTGTCCCTCCCCACAACTCCTCTCTCTCTCTCTGAGCTCCCCCTTTTCCTTTAATAGGATGGTCATCAGTGGGATCATAGTCTAAAGGATCCTCAATACGTGGAACTTCCTCCTCAGACATTGTAAACCGTGGAAATGGATACTGTAACATCTGCGCATGGTAACCATCCAAGAATCCTACATCTGCTACCTCTGGCTGAAGAACCCATGGTATTGCTACCATATCTCTAATAGCACATTGTGCAATCTCATATACTAACTGGGGACCCCATAGTGGTGCCTCGTCACAGATACATGCATAAACAAATAGATCCTAACACCTTCCCTACATACGGCCATACTGCCTCAACACCTGTGTGACGAAGAATCTCTCAACAATATATCTAGTCCTGCCTATCAAGTACCTACTCTTAAAGAAGTAAGGCATCTATCACCTATCAGAGAGCCACTCCTCATAATCAAGGTATGGTCACCATACTACAACAGTCATATCATCAAAAAAATGGCGCCAATACTCAACCTTGCCCAAATGGGGCTGTTGAATCCAACCAGAATACATGTATACATATGGCTATTACTCCAACCGCTGCCTATCAACTATTGGCCATGCAACTGGGACATGCTCCCAGGCCTAGATCTGAAGTACAAGGATACCAATTGTCATACTTCAGGAATACAGGTAAACTATCTTGTGTAACTAAATGTAAATGTGAGAAAGTATACAATTGCCCCATGCAAATCTGTGAGAAGAAACAATCATCTTCTCTAGCATGTCTACCCAACCAACCATAAACCCATGTTGTCCTCGGTCAGGCATAAGGAAACCTCCAATCAAACCAGTCAAATATACAGGAAGACGATCATAATGATCACACATGTAATCCCTTGTGAGGTAACGACGAGTAATAGTGTCATCTTTGAAGAATCATCACGTCGTGGCAATAGCTAAAACAGAAGTGGAATCGAATTGTACCTCTCACCCAATCACAAGAACTCTAAGTATCCACCACACATCCTCAGGTGTAATGGTCATCTCATGAGTCAGGAGATGGAAGGTGTTGTGCTTTGAATTCCACCTCTTGGCCAGAGCACTCAACGACCCTTGATTTACCCTGATGTAGGGTAAATCCCTCAAATACAGTAAACCTATGCGCATGACTAACTCTACCTCGTCACCGGTCAAAGATCTTGATAGTGCAAGGACAAGACCAAGGTATGGTCCTCAGAATGCGACAAACTTGAAAGGAACCTAATAAAAAGATAGTAATTGTAGAAAATTTCAAATCAGTTTTCTATCTAAGGAAACTAAGCAGAAACATACTCATCTAAGTGTTTTGGTCATCAGACAGAGAAAAATAGTCAAACTTGCAAGAAAATTGACTCAAACACCAGAAATGATTCTATTTCTGCAGGGTGCGATCCCTTTTATAGGATGCGATCCCTAATTCTTGGGATGCGATGGGGCATCCAGAAAGTGATCCTATTTTTATAGGATGTGACGCACGTACAACCATGTTTCAACAGGGTGCGAAAATATTGAAAATCTTATTTTTCACTACAACATGCGATGCAAAACATAAAATGGGGTGCGATCCTAAAATTACAGGATGCGACCCAGGACTTCTGGTAAGAACACAAAATGACACAAGATTTACTGGATGCAACACTAAACATGGGAAATGACACAGAAAGAAAAGGGCTCTATCTTCAACAAAAATGCACAAAACTAGAAATTGTAAACTTCAAAAGGTAGGTTTTTTAGCACTTACTGGAGATGGGTAGTCATTTGGACATTGATGTCGACAACCGAGCTTGAAATGATGCTTATGAATAGGGACCACCATCTTCTTTGTAGAGCTCTCTAAATTACTAAGGATAAAAGTGAAAATGAATGGGTAAAAATTGAATTTTGAGCTATATATGTGTCTTTTTGAGCTATTTAGGAGCTCCAGATTTCCTCCCAGACAACAAAAACTCATTTTTTTATCCTTCTGATCAATCAAGAATGAAATAAAATGCACATACGATGTTTTACACTGCATAATATAATTTTCATGACAGTTACCAAAAATGCAAACTTGCTCCATATGTTCTAAAAATGATTTGCATGCTTTACGCAATCAGTTTTCTGGGTCTATATCATCAAATTGTACCTTATTCATCAAAAATATTGGTCAAACATCATTTTATCAGACTCAAAACTCATATTTTAATGTGATTAACTTGGTAAAATTGTGTTTTCTCTAAACACACCTTCATTTCTCCACTTCTTCTAAGTTGATTCTTTCTTGATTCAATTGATCAGTTCAAGTGATACATCCTTCTACAGAGGGATTTATTCATTTTCCTTCAATTTTATTCCCGAGGGGGCGTGATCACACTCAAATCAATCAAATTTTTTCTCAAAACAATATTAAAATGACTTCGTTATCAAATAACTAAAGGCATGATGGTTCCTTGACTAAGTCAGGACTGTTGGATTGAAGGCTTTGGTTCTCACAAGATGGATATCTTATGTCTACTTTTCTTAGATTATTATTAAGCTCCTGGCAGCTTTGTACTGACCTTTGTTCGATCAAGTTCAGAGTCGGTATTATTGATTCTCGGACGACAACCAAGTTCAGAATTGGTATCTTTAAAGATATTTTCTTATTGACATTTGTTCTATCAACTTCAAATTCAATTCTATCAGTTTAGTTCAATCAAGTGTGAGACTGATCTCATCAGACATTTCGTTCGATCAAGTGCAAAATTCTAAAACTTTCTGAAGTCAACTTCAAAACTTTCTTTGAATCAATGCGTTGCTCGCACATCTATTCAAAGAGGGGAAAATGTAACCACCCTAATTTGGTCTTCTCTCACCATAGAACCTATTTTCCCTAAGTGTGATCATACCCCTAATTATGTCAAGACAATTCTTCAATTTATTGGCATAATTCATTAAATCAAATTTAATCTTCTAAGTGATTTAATCACTAAATTAAATTAATTGCCTTAGCCAATTAAATCAAAATAAATCAATTAAATCAAAATAAATCAAAACATGGCTAAAGTAATTAATAAAAGGGAATCAAATAAATCCTAAATTACATTTCCATTTGCAAAAAGGGAAAGTCAAATCCCTAACCAATGGGAGTTAAATCACTTGGATCACCTCACATGGATCACCAAAGATTCAATCTCCACCTCTCTTCCACTTTCAATCCTAACCTCTCATTCACCAAATTCTTCTATAAATAGAATGAATTTTAAGCTCAATGGGCCCCTAATTTGAGTTTTCAATTTGCAAACTTATGTTGCTAGTATTGATAGAGACATTCATGCATTTTTAGCTAAAATCTTCATTGCATTGTTATAATCTTTAATTTTAGAGTTAAAATGAAAATTTCTTGAGCATATAGGTAAGTTTCCTTTGAATCTTCCATTCTAAGTTGTATTTGTCACTGATAAATGCATAATCTGAGGGAAATTATAGAATTATTCACACTCCTCTTAGATAAGAAGCAATAAGTCAATTTTTGTGATTGATTTTCTTGCTTATTCCTTGTTTTTCACTAATATAATGACTTATTGAAGTGTTGTGTTGCAGACAACAGGTACACAAATAACACACACAATTGCCAGATATGTGATAGTGCCTACTGCATTTATCCTAAATCATCATTGCCCCAAAATCAAATAGAAACATTCCACAAGCAGCAATCAAAGAAAACAAAATCATGATCCATCATAGCTACTCTCATCACTCGGTGGTATCCTTGAGTAGCGTAAGAACATAACCGTGAAAGATAAACTGACACGACTGACCTAGTCAACAGTTTATTGTTCCTTGATTTGCTTGATTTTCTAATGCTTGATTGTGTCTAGTTTTAGGAATGAATAACTCATATAAGACCGATGTGTCTGGTTTTGAGCATATCCGTCACTGTGTAAGACAATTGATAGTTTTTATTTAAAGATTTGATTGATTGATTTGATTGTTGACAGATTTGATTGCTGATAAAGTTTAGTCATATGAGCCCATTGTTGATTTGTGAAACTCACAGTTTTTACGTTTGATTGATGACAAATTTGATTGCTGATAAAGATGAGTCATATGAATCCATTGTTGATTTGTGAACCTCAATATTTTGATATTTTATTGATTGCTTGATCATCATTCACTTGTTGATAATAGAGTTGGCTTTATTGCTAAGATTTTGCAATATTTAATTTTTTGATGATGATTGATTTTTTCAGGACATTTTACTCTTTTTAGGATTTTTTTATGACTTTTTAAGATTTTTAGGGATTTTTTCAGGACTTTAGAATTGCCCCCTAGTCTAGTGGACCAGTACAAACCATGGATAAGTGTTGATGCTCAAAGGGGATTGTGCTTTTGAAAATAAGCTTGGGTAGTCAATCTTGCATGCGGGGAGTATAATCTTTGATCTTTTGGAGTTCATTGATGGTGAACTGGGATTTGAACACTTGTTGCCTGTTTACTAGGTTTTCACCAAGGTACCTGTCTAATAGTGCTTATTTTCCAAGTTTCCACTAAGAGAGTGATTTTGTTTCTCTTTAATTTTCTCTTTTTTGATTTTTTTTGTTGTCAGCGAGTCGCCTGTTTGCCAAGTTTTCACCAAGGTAACCTTTTGTATTTTTTGATTTTTTTTTTTGTATTTTCTGGATATGTAGGTAAGTATTTTTTACTTTGAGACCTCAGGGATAAAGCCTCTTGAGGTGCATGTTGTTGATGTAACCTGGGAGCTTATCTCCTTCTTGAGTTTCCAGTTGATATGCTCCACTGTTGCAAGATGTGATAATGACATAGGGTCCTAGCCAGTTCGGCTTGAAATTTCTTGGTTTTACCCTTTCTTCTTGGTTCTTTTGATTCTCCATTAGTATGAGGTCTCATACCTCAAAGGTTCATGGTCTAACCTTCTTATGATATTTCCTTATAAGGTGATTCTGATAGCCTTGTAAGTGATTGAGTGCATTCTATCTTCTCTCATCCAACAATTCTAGTTCATTGAGTCTTTCTACTCTGTAGTCTTCATTTGAAATGATGTTCTTAAATGAGATTCTCATGGATGTGATTTCAACTTCAAGGGGTAGGACCGCCTCTGATCCATATACTAGTGAGAAGGGAGTTTCTCATATGGGGGTTCTCACACTAGTTCTGTATGTTCATAGTGCAGGACTGATCTGTAAATGCCAGTCTCGCCTTGATTCATTGACTTAAGATCTTCAAGATGGTTTTGTTTATGGCTTTCTCTTGACCATTCCCTTGGGGATAGTAGAACAAAGAGAGACCTTGTTTGACATGGAATTGTTTGCAAAGATATTCAACATCTTGATTTTGAAATGGTGTAGCGTGATTTGTGAGTATGGTTTGAGGGATTCCATATCGACAGATGATGTTGTTTAATATGAACATAGAGATTTCCTTACTAGTGATGTAGGTGAGAGGAATGGCTTCCACCCATTTAGTAAAGTACTATATTGCTGCAATGATGTACTTGTGGCCATTAGAAGAGGTTGGTGTAATCTTACCCACTAGGTCAAATCCCAACTTAGAAAATGGCCATGGTGAAGTGATGGGATTGAGTTCTTCGGTTGGTGCATGAATGAGATCCCCATGAATCTGACATTTTCGAGACCTTTGCACATATTTGTAGAATTTGTCTCTACTTTGGGCCAGTAGTATCCCATTCTGATTATCTTCTTTGCCAAACTATTTCCACCTGCGTGGGCTCCACAAATTCCCTCATGTACCTCGTACAAGGCTCTCTGGGTCTCCGTGGAAGTGAGACATCGTAAAAGCATTCCATCTAGACTTCTTCTATATAGAGTACTAGAGAGAAGGGTGTACCTAGAGGCTTGGTGGATGAGGGACTTCTTTTGGTTCCTAGACAAGTCGAGTGGTAGGATACTATTTTGGAGGTAATTGTATACGTCATGGTACCATGGGGATTCATGACCAACAAGGATGCACATTGACTGTGTGATTGGAGCTTGATGTGCCAGTATCATTAGTTGCTCTACCAGAAATTGGAATCTAGTCTCATTTCCCGACATGTTGATCAAGGATGCTATGGTAGCCATCACATCTACTGCTTTGTTTTGAACTCTTGGCACCTGCTCGAATACAATGAAATGGAATGAAGCTCACAACCTATCCATCAGCTCTCTTTATGGGATCAGTTTCTCATCTTTTGTCATGTAGTCATTGTTTACTTGGATGATGACTAATTGTAAATCCCCATAGACTTTTAGGTTCTTGATCCTCCATTTTATAGTTGTCTTCAATCTGATGACTTGAGCTTCATACTCAACTATATTTTTCATGCATATAAATTTGAGTCAGAAAGACTCAGGGATTGCATCATTATTTGGAGTAATGAGCACTATCTGTGCTCCTGCACCATGGTTTGTGTATGACCCATAAAAGAATAGTTTCCACAACTCTACTACTGGTTATACTGTGAGAATGGACTCGTCTAGAAATTTGGATGCTATAGGTTGATGATCTTGTATGTGTGCCTCTACTAGTTGGTCTACAATTACTTTCCCTTTGATAGATTTTATGTCCACATACTCTAAGTCAAATTCACTTAAGATCATCAGCCATTTGGCGAGCCATCCTATTAGTGCTTCTTTACTCAATAAGTACTTTAATGGATCAATGTGTGCTATTAGCTTTGTTTGATGGCTCAACATGTAATGTCTTAACTTATAGGAAGCAAAGACTACTATGAGGCATGAATTTTCAATTGGTGAGTAATTTAGCTCGTAGCCCACCAAAGTTCTACTGAGGTAGTAAACAACTCTTTCCTTGCCTTGGTCATCGTGTTGTGCCAAGAGAACTCCTAGTGCTGACTCAGTTGCTGAGATATATAAAAGCAGTGGCCTACCTTGAATGGGTGGCACCAATATGGGAGACTTCAATAGATAATCCTTGAATGTTTGAAATGTTTGCTCGCATTGTTCTGTCCATATAAAGGTCACATCTTTATGCAGTAGATGCTGGAATGGGTGACACTTGTCTGCTAGTTGGGCGATGAATCACCTGATAGTTTGAAGTCGGCCTTGTAGACCCCTTAGTTTCCTTAGATTGGTTGGTGGTGGCATGTCAAGGATGGCCTTGACCTTTTCTGGGTCTACTTCGATGCCTCTATGTGATACAATGAATCCCAGAAGCTTTCCAATGGTAACCCCAAATGCACACTTCTTTGGATTTAGTCTGACCTTGTATTCCTGCATTCGATCAAATATTGGTCCAAACACTTGTAGGTGAGTCTCCCTAAGCATAGATTTGGCTAGTATGTCATCAACATAGTCTTCCATTATTTTATGAATTAGATCATGGAAGATCGTGATCATTGCCCTTTGATATGTTGCTCCTGCATTTTTTAGGCCAAATGGCATTACATTTCAGAAATAAGTGCCCCAAGAACATGTGAATGTAGTCTTGTGTTGGTCCTTTGGTGCAATCCTAATTTGGTTATATCCTAAGAAACCATCCATGAGTGATAGCATTTTGTGTCCTGTTGTTAGATCAACTATCATGTCAATATACGGTAGAGGAAAATTGTCCTTGGGACAAGCTTTGTTTAGATTTTTGAAATTTGTGCATATGTGTATCTGACCATTATGTTTGGTTACTAGCACCATATTAGATATCCAATCTACATGTGGAATTGGTCGTATGAAGCCTACATGTAGGAGTTTCTTCAACTCTGCTTTGACAAGTAAAGCGACACGCAGATGCATCTTTCTCATTTTTTCCTTGACAGGTTTTGCATTTGGTAAGAGCGGTAGATGATGTAACACTAGCTTTGGATCTAGACCTAGCATGTCTGAGTAGGACCATTTTAAATTGATTTGTCTTTACTTAAAGAAGATATTGAACCATTCACTTTTTTTTGATGTAAGTGATTTTGCCAAATAGATATTTTTGGGGTTCTTTTCATCACCTATGTTGACTTTTTATGTTTCCTCGGCAAGTAACACTGAATTTTCCTCTGCTAAGGGTAGGAGTTCCAGCTTTCCATCCTCTACCACCTTAGAGAGGTTTTCACTAGAAGATACATCTAAATTATTATTTTTTTCTCATTTTTTAGGTCATAAAGTGCCTTGCGATTTTCACTTACTGACTGCTCTCTTTTTTTTTCTTTTTCAACTGGAAAGAGGAGCTTCCTCCCCAAAATAGGCTGATCTATCAAGGTCAATAGAGAAACCTGCTTTGTGGTCCCTTGATGGCATGCCTTCTCATAATCCCATGAAGTTTGTGATGACTTCATCATTCTCAAAGAGATCTATGTCAGGATGTCCTTGTTGATCTCATTCTATCAGTTCAGGATGTACTAGACAAAGGTCCTCATGGGGGGATGACTCTGCTTGGGTAAACGGGACTACGGTGATAGTTCTGATGAACCAAGAATGTGATGTAGATGCACCACTTAAGGAATTATTATCGATATACTTATAGATACATGGCTAGTCTTCTATGGTCATTTGGTCAAACATATCTTCAAGGTGTATATTGCTGACTGACTGAGGAGAATACTCTGGGATGGTTGGTTCAGAATTAAGGAGGGATCTCCACTCGTACTTGTGGGAAACGACCATGCTAGAATGCTCATTAGATATCTCACTATCCTCATCATCCTCGATAGTTTTGTTAAGGTTCAATCGGGAATAAGAGGTTTCCACCTTAGATGACAATAACTGCTAGAGTATATTGCTGATTAGGGCATGTTTCAATTTTTTCCCTGGTATAATTCTGCAATTTTCTCTTGGTCTATGGGTATGTCTCGGATAATAGTACTGGTTCTATTTTGTCTGTAGCTTAACCCTCTCTTGTTTCTCTGGGTCGGCGGTAAAGATAGTTCCACTAAGCCTTGCTGTCTTTCCCCTAGACCAGTCATACCATCATACCCAAATTTATGCAGCATTATGAAGCTGACTCCATATTTTGACACGGGTATGTGTGCTTGAAGTGTTTCTTGTGGGTCTTGATACAACCAAGTGTTTATATCCAGATCAAAAGGGTTCTCTTTCATCATCTCCCCCCATTTGACAAATGTGGTTGGTGGACATCTAAATAGAAATGGTTTCGGAGTTTCAGGTGTAGTCACTGGTTGAGGCATGTTAGTGATGGTAAAAGCTTCCTCATAGCTATACTCACCACATCCTTTGTCTATAATTGACATCTTCCCCGCCCTTCTTGTTATATCTTTGGGAATAGAATCTGAGGCGGAAGGAATGCTTGCCTCTTGATTTGAAGGCACTTGATTGTCTGTACTGCTTCTTATGGCGGTGCAGTATTGGAACGGGTTTGGATCTCCTTCAATGATTATCTCTTCACCCTGGTATGGGAGCTTGATGCACTGATGATAAATAGAGGGTACAACTTGCATCTCATGGATTCACAACCTTCCTAGTAACATGTTATAACCCAAATCCAGGTCTAGGATTTGAAATAGGATGTTCTTTGTTACATAGCCTATCCTGACTGGTAGTATGAGGATACCTTTTGAAGACCTTTCCTCTTTTTCACATGCCTTGATATTTATTATCCTTGTGACATCAATGATAGATACAAAATGGCCCAAGGTTTTTATTACTTTCAAAGTACATATGTTTAACCCGGCTCCACCATCAATGAGGACCCTTCAAATTGTGTGTTTGTGAACTTGGATAAGCAAATGCAGGGGATCATCATGCAGAGGCTGGTGCGGCGGCACATCATGGTCTGTAAAGGTAGCATGCTTGTTGGCAGCGATGCAATTTACCATGGTTTGGAAGTTTTCTGGAGTTATGTCCCGTAGGATAGCTGCATTTTGAGGGCTTGATCCAGAGCTTGCTTATGGTGCGGGGATATGCGCAAAAGGTCAAACATAGATATCTAGGCAAGTGTGCTCTTTAGCTGATCCACAAGACTGGTTTGTGGATCGAAGGTTGTTGGAGGATTAGCTAGTGCAGCTGAAGTGGAAGGCACTCCTTGTAAGACAACTTTGGAATGACATGTGGTGACAACACACTTGACATTTGGATCTATGATAGTAATTGTAGCCATGCGACTATCTGGAGGATTGATGCAATTGATGGTGTTATCCTTTTGAACTAAAGAGGTAGGTGGAGTTATGTTTTTGAACTGAAGAAAAGATTTAATTGAATATTTAATTCATTTTTGTAATTAAAGTGTTCAACATGTGAGATAATTGAATTCTTTTTGGATTTAGAATTGAATTATTGAATGAAATTAAATTAATTCAATGAAATTAATTTAATTAGAAGAAATTAATTAGTAAGTTTAAATATTTAAATTTAAAATTTAGGAAATTGAAATTAATTAATTAATGAAGATTAATCAATTAAGGTTATTTAATTAAATAAAATTAATTATTTAATCAATTTTGGGGATGTGATTAGATGATTTGGGGGATGAAATTAGAAGAAAATAGATGATTAATTAATGATTAAAAAACCATTAATTAATAGATAAAAATTCGTGTTTTAATGTAATCTCGCAAGCATGTCCATTTTAGAGTGTCTATAAAAAATAATAAAAAATAAAAAATAAAAAATTAGAACTATAATTTTTTTTATCAATAATTATTACTATAACATTATACTATATAAAATAATTCTATTTAATTGTTATTATTGTATTTATAAAAATAACAATAATACAAATGAATAGAATGATTTATTTAATACAAATACATTTAAATGAATATATCTAGTACTCTAAATTTTTAATTTTTAATTTTTTTCCACTACCATTGTTTTTAAAATCTTTTATAAATCACTTTTAAACCATGATTATCACCAATATAAATTTAATCTAAATACAACTCAATACTTTTCTAACTATTCTAATTTTGTTAATCTTACTAAATTTTGACTCTCTGTATTTAAATCACCATGATTATCACCAACATAAAATTAATCTAAATACAAAATGTACTTTTGTAACCATCATAATTTAACATTTTTTGGTTAAAAATTGACTCGCCATATATAAGTCACCATGATTAGCACCAACATAAAATTAACCTAACTATAACTCAACATTTTGTAACTATTATAATTCTACTAATTTTAATAAAATTTCACTCTATATAAGTCTATGTTTAAAAGTAATTTTTTAAATCCAACCTCTTGAATTTTCGAATTGTATTTTTTTGTGGACGACACCTTAAAATCATTAATAAAAAACATTAACTAACTTCTAAAACTTTTGAAGTATATATTTTCGACACCCATAAAAGTCGGTCAAAATCAAGATTATAATTGATGGTTATTTTTATTTTAATTTCCAAAATTGTTCCCAATTCTTCGTCGGTCGTGACATTTCAGTGCAGTCCCACACAATTATATGAATGACTAAATTCTTTGGTTCGAATGTATGGTTACTAAACCTACAGACAATCTTATATTCCTTCACATTGAACCACATTCATCAGTTATCTATATGTAAAGAATCAGCAGTTTTAGCACATCAATTTGTCTGTATCACTGTTTGAACATGGATTCAAATGAGTTAATCCCAGAGGAATACAAGGATGCAATAAATCAAGAGTTTGCATATGACCCAATTCGACTGCCTATCTCACAAGATCCTGCTCAACTTTTGTTCAATCGCAGGACTCTGGAGATCATTTGGGAATCCAAACACCAAGCCATTAACCCATTCACAAACATGCCCTTTGACATTAACCAGGCCATACCTCAAGTACACTTGGCAAAACATATGCGAAGCTACATTACAGAAAACAAAGCAGGAACTAACACAAATGCTTCTCACTTCAATGCTAATTTCAGGGGTTTAGAAGTCATTCAAGATTACAATAGAGTTTTGGAAGAAAGTGCAATGAAGGACCACCTCAATGGTTTAATATTGCACACCCATTGCTTTCCTCATGGATGCAAAATCAACACGGTGGAGAATTTTTGGAAAGCCTTGTGGAAAAAACTCAATATACTTCGCCTTGTTTGCCAATACAGAGTTGAAAACAGAGAGCTTTTTGTTTCAGTTCATGGCTACAAATCTTTGTTCAGAGTTGTGAGTATGGAATTAGTTAACTTGTATGGCAAGTTTTCTTCTTGTTCTTCTCAGAGTGAGGAGGCAGAGGATGTGTACAGAGAAGTGGCCAGGATTGTGAATATCATTGGGTTGACAGAAGGAGATTTAATGAAGATACCTGAGAAGTCTGTGAGAGCACTGCTGCATATTCTTACCCACCTTAGGAAATCTAAGTATGTCAAGATTCAGAGCTTGGTGTTAAGAATCTATCGCAGGATTTTTCATGACTGCTCAGGTCTGGTCTTTTCAACAAAGATGGAGTTATTCGTCTCTTATGTTGTCAATGTTCCCATTCAACTGCTAGGTATGTAATTTATATAGCTCCTCTGTTAAAGGTAGTTTTCTTGTCAAATTTCTCTAGGTTATTGCGATTTGCTGAGTTTACCATTAAATTCGAAATTCGTTCAATTATTTTGGGGTGGGTTCAAATTCATTTTGGGTTCGTTCGTACAAAAACATGTGTGCGCGCGCAGTAGCAAATAAGTTCATACACCACCATGCTAATAGTAAAGCAACATAGCAAAATATACCACCATATATATTAATGTTTTAGTCCAAATTCACCATAAAAAAACTGCAAAACTTGTGCCGAGTTCGTCTGAAAGAATTTGGGCAGACTTTGGCAAGAATGTAATAATGACCAGACTTTTGCAAGAAGGACCAGACTTTGAGGTTGCCAAGGAAGAATTTGGTAACTATATTTTACAAAAGATGTTTTTATAATCTATAATATTTTGTAATTTATCTTGGGGTCTAAAGATGTTTTATAGGAATATAGATTACTTTGTATTCCTTGGGAGGGGCATCTAACTGTACTATAAATGAAGCCAACATACTTCAAATCACATGAAATTTGAATTTGAAATAAATTTTGTGTTTTCCATATTTTGAAGATGTGCTAAAAAAAATTATAAATATAAATTTATTGAGATTTTAGATGTGATTTTGAATGATAGTAACTATTGTCCATGTATTAGTGTGGGATTATTACATTTATTCTACTTGATCTCTTACCTATGGGCATTTAGGTATCACCTTGTTGAAGCTCTAAATTGATTTACTTTTTGAGTTTTGGTGGACTACAATGTTTTTTTTCTGTCTTGTAGGGCGCCCTAGTCATGTGGACATAAGCACTGAGGACCTGAACAATGGAACAGCTATCCTGAAAGCAGTGTGGACTCAAAACAAGTTTGCCCTCTTAGCCTGTAATAAATACCCACAGCTTCTTGTCAAGGTTACAACACTCTGTATATCTCTCTATGAGAAAGAGCTACAAAATGAAGTAGAGAAGAAGCTTCAAATCAGTTTGGCGCTAGAACAAGGGCTGTGGCTTCTCCATAAGTTATTAATCAAGTCTGATGACAAATTCTCTCACCACTTTCATTTTGATACAGCAGAAAAGAAGCTGCTAAGTATGGATATTGTAAACAATATTGTTAGCATGGCCAGGCTGGTTATTAGAGGGTTGGAATTTGATTCATTGCATTTGGAATTGGGTTTAAGTTGCATGGCCTCTATCTATATGCAGAGAGGTCTTCGTGTGATAAAAAGAGAGGATGTTCAAGTTTTAGAGGTGTTGCTGAGGAGTGATGAGATTCTGGAGTACAGTCTGCAGGTCAAGGATTCTATTAAAGCAATTGTTAAATATGCTGGGCTTGTAGGAGTTGAGCCAATCGAGGGTAATTTGTTTTAAAAATGGGTTGGTGTCTATGCATTGTGTGCTGCTGCTATGGCTTTACAAAATGTCTCTCTAAATTAAGAGGAATATTGATGATAACCCTTCATCGCTTGTAAATATATTTGCTTTTCTTAATAAATTTCAGATTCTCTGAAACTGATGTTTTTAAGGGTCTTCTTCTTTTGAATGTAGTTTGATTAATGTGAAATACATATGTTATCAAGAGTTCATGTTATTAGTTTTGCACGAATTTGAGCATTTTGCTGTTATTGTAGGCAAAGATACGTGAAGAAAAAATCATTATTGAATGTGTTTGAAAGTAAGTTTTAAATTGGGTAAAGCTCACAGCTTACAGTTTTCTTATGAATTTTTTAATAACATTTTTCTTATAGGATGATTATAAGATTGCTTTGAATGTCCTTACAAGTTGTCCGAAAACCTATTAAGACAGGAGTTGATTATATTATTCTTTCCCTTCTGAATGTGTTGTACCCAAGCCAGAGCTGGATAAGAAACATAAATTCTTTTGCATCCGGAATAAATTTGGGTAAGAAACAGCAATTCTTGTGTATCTACTATATATGTGGATAGATAGGAAGACCCTGGAATATCAGGTAAATTAATCTTAATATTTCAGTCCAAAAAGTAGCTTAATAGATTTTATCAGCATAGACAGACTACAAATTGGAACTATTTAGCTCAAATTTTACCTTACATTATGAGATGAAAAAAGGAAACAAATTCTAATTATGTATTGAAAATGAAAGTAGTGCAAAAAAAAAAATTCTTAACCAAACAAAAATAGTTTCGTATTGAAAACTAAATAAAGGAAATTAACATGATTATGGTACAAAGCCATCTGGGTAAAACTCCAGGCAAGTCAGAAAATACAAGTTAAAAAGTCATATATTGTATGCTGTAAAATGTGGAGTAGTATTAGTGACAAATATAACCCACTGTGAAAGTGAAAACTTTAACATGATTTAATACCATTGATGTGAACTGCATAGATTGATTTTTATGGTAACAACAAAAGTATTTTCTGTTTTTACTATGTTATCTGGGGACTTGTTTCCGGCCCTTAGTCAGAGAAGGGTTTGGATGCACGGCTGTTTGTCATTTGGAGTCTTGGACGCACGGCAGAGAGGGGTGTTTGTGCAACACTGCAGAGGGGTTTTCATTTTGACTTTGATGTTTCAAACTTGGAGTGTTTTGAGCTTGACATTATAATATTATATGATCATTGATAGATTATACTTGATATTTTAAAAGTTTGAAGTTTAAGTCTTTAACTTTTCAATGTTTTGATTTTCATTTTGTTGAAAATGGCTGTCCTATGATATGAATCTATGATGCTTTTCATTTTCTCATTTGATTGATTTGATGTCATCCTATGTTCCTATTCTTAGACTTTAGTATTCTTAGATGATGATTCGATTTGAAGTTTTAATACTATGTTCTATGACGATTTGATGAATGGAATTCATAATTTTAAATTATGTTGCTAACTTGCTATGATGAATGTGATAATGTTATGTAATTCTGAAATTTATTTATATATATATATATAGCCGTTCTCTACTTTGACAAAAAAAAACGTACCGGAAACCGTTTCCCGTCCCCCTCTGGGAAACTCAGGATAACATAGGTTTTTTTTAATGAAGTGTAAAAGTGGGTTTTTGAAATGGCTCAAACCCTTGTACAATGATTTGCAAAAGTTCATTAATGAAGCACATTGAATACTACAGCATTACAAACAAGGAGAAAGAGAAGTTGGTGACGAAGGTTGAAAGTCACAGCAAAGAAACTAGACTAACAACCAAAAGACAGCATTATAGCACGTTGCTGAGTCAAAAGTCAGAAGAGGTCAACTAAAAGACCCCAAAAAATCCAAATAAAACCTTCAAATGCAGAGCTAGACAGGCAGCTTGAAGCAGTAAAGCTCAAGAGTACCCTGGCTACTCTCATCACTGGTAGTCTCCTCTATCCTGATACTAATTCAATTTATGGTAACAAAAATAATTTTTATTACACAGATAAATTTAATCAAGCGAAAAGAACATGAAGATTTCAACTTCAGCCTCTTAAAAAAGCCCTTCTTCCTTCTCTCTTCTAGAGACATCAGAAAGAAGCTCTTAATATTTTAGTATTTCCAAATAGCTTATCAGTAAGTAGAGTTTCAGACACCAAAACATGTAAATTTATATACCTCTGGATTTTCTTGGAGAAAATTTGTTATCTTATATTTATTACCATACCTTAGCCAGAGTGGCATTCTAGGGAATGCAGATGTAATTTAAGGCTTGCATTATTGAAAGCATGTAATCCACATTTGTTCAATACTACTAAAATATCTCCCAAGATCTGAGCAGAGGAATTGCAGATATCAATAGCTTAGATTAAAGATATAAAACCTATATTCTATTACGTTTTGGGAATGGGATGATGGGATGGGATGGGATGTGTAGGAAGGATGGCAGTCTAAGGGCTTTTTCTGAGGATGGCAAAATGAGTGTGTGCGTGTGCGTGTGCGTGGCCATTGTCTGATACAGTGTAGTATTGTGTGAGAAGTGCTTAGACAAATAATTTTTTTGAAATGTAGTCAGTGACTATACAGGCTTTTGTAACATGTCATGTTATATTATAGTGCTGTCTACTAATATGAATAATATGAAAATTACAAGAACACTCACATTAGTAGACGGCACTATAATATAACATGACATGTTACAAAAGCCTGCATAGTCACTGACTACATTTCAAAAAAATTGTTTGTCTAGGCACTTCTCACACAATACTACACTGTATCAGACAATGGCCAATGCGCCTTTAATCTCTTTTACAACACAACTGATTTGAGGCTTTTATGAACAATAAAATTAGAAATTAAAATTATTGATGTTAATGTCAACTTTTATATCATTAGCTTGGAATCTGAACCATGATATATTTATTGTTGGCTAGGGGATGTCTCCTGCTGTCGCACAATACCCAAAATTCCATTGGGGATGGCGATGGGAATGGGGTTGGGATTTGGGGCCAGGGGCACTCTCCATAAACCAATACATTTTTCAGTCAAGCCATTCTACTGGGTGAGACTTCTAGATTGTTTGGTTATAATATGTTAGTCTTCTTGTGTGCAGTATTTCCTTCAATTGCCCATAATTTTTATATTCTCACTGCGTTGGGCTCTGCTTCTTAATCCATGGCATTGACTGGTGTTTCTTTCTTTCTTTCTTTCTTTTCTAGAAAAAAAATCGTTAAAGCAGTTGTGCTACTCCGTCACTGTTTTTTAATTAACAAAAAGCTGAAGTTGAAATTATATTACTAGCATTTATACCGATAGGAGGTGCAAGGGAATCCGATAAGTATTTGAGTGGAAAATGTAAATGAATTCGATTAATAATTTTTAATGTTAAAGATTTGGTTCAAAATATGATTTACCAATAAAAAACATTATCTATAATTCAAAATATAAATGAAATGTAAAAGCAATTATTATATTTATAAAATATGAAAGAATGATTTTTCTAAGATCACTTTTTACATTATTAAGATAATGAAATTTTAAAATGTAACAAAAGAATATTTTTCTAAGATCATTTTTAATTATATTAATGTAAATTGTTTCTTATTGTACTTGCTGCATATTGCATTCGGTTCAATTGATTTGGTGTTATAGGACCCCTTTTTTCGGAGGCTTCCCAAATTTATTTTTTTTCACATAGTTTTTAACATAGTTTTGTAATATATAATTTATATATCATTTAATTTATTTTGAAATTGATCTTTTAATTTACTATATAGTATATTTATGAGATATTATATTTTATATTTTATAATGTAAACATGTTATTTTCATTAAAAATTTCAATTATTTATAATATATAGTTATTATTTATTCTAAAAAATTTACTATATTATATTTTTAATATATATATATGCTATAAATAATTATTACAATTTCTAATATATAATATATATTATTCTATAATATATAATATAAAAGTACTACATCATATATGCTATATTATATATTTTTAATATTTCACTATCTCTTTATATATTATTATTTAAACTCTACCTTACATTTATAATTTATATCTATATTATAAATTTTTACAATTACCACTATACAAATGAAATTATAATATATATAAACATAATTTATTAAATATTGTTTTTCAAATTTTATACAAAGTTTTTGTTTAATTTTTAATCTATATTAATTTTACTTTTATTAAATAACTATTAATTAAAAAATATATAATATTTATAATAAAATTAAAATTAAATTTACATATATAATTATAACTATTTACCGCAAGAGGCCACTACGTGGCACTTGTTTATTTAAAGAATATTATAGATAGTTTTTTAATAATTCTAAAATAAAAAAAATTTATTTTACTTTTTTATAATAATAATTAAATGTATATATTTTTTAATATAATTATTCACTATATAAAAATTGTAAACTAAAATTATTTATTTCTATTTTATGAGTTATAATTGGAGGCCTAGGGTTAAAACAAGATTCACACTATCTCTAACCCTAATTTAAAACTTAAGAACTCCAACCTCAACACCAATTGAACCCTAGAACTAACTCTAGCCCTAATTTAACTATAACTCTAACCCAAGATTTATGCTAGAATTACATTCATTTATGATATTGCTATTAGAATTCAACTGTATAGTTTTTTGAGTTAAACTCATTGACTCATTGACCCATCCTCGTACTAGTTCATTTATTGATTTATTTTCATTATATATTAATTTTAAAACCTCCTAGTACTACATTTATTTGATTTATTTTCATTATATATTAATTTTGAATTATTATAAATATAATTTTAAAACTTTTTTCATAATTTTATTAAATACATATTATAATTTGAAGTTTTCCCAAAAATAAAGTTTTGGACCATTAAAACTTAGGAACTCCAATGTCAACACCAATTGAACAAACACAAATGCCAAGTATCATTGATATCAAAAAACACTAATTGGATGGCAACAAAGGTAACAATTTTTTCAGTCTCATTCATCATTATCAATGTATATGGTCCAATATCTCCCTTAAGCAAAAAGAGACTCTGGAACTCCCTTTCTCAATTGTTGAATGGGATGCAAGGGAACAATATTATTTCGGGCGGGGATTTTAATGCTTATTTGGGTGTGCAAGATAAAATGGCGGGAGGCACTCCTTCCCCTTTAGCCATAGAAGAGTTCTGGAACTTCATTGATGGCAACCAACTTTTAGATTGTATTCCATCAAATGGAAAAATTTCATGGTCGAACAAACGAAAAGGCAAGAATTTTGTAGGAGCAAGGCTAGATAGGTTTTTGGTGAACTCCCTCTGGTTAGCCGCCTATGACATTTGTCAATCTGCTATTCTCACCTTAAATGGATCAGACCATTTTGCCATATCGGTATAGATACAAACCACCCATCAGCCTAATAGAAATCGCCCCCACTTTAAGATCGAGAAGATGTGGTTCCGAGACCCAAATTTCGTCAAACTCCTACAATTGTGGTGGGTTCAAGCACCATGGCTTCTAGGTACATAAATGTTTAAACTCTCAAAGAAACTGGCATTCATGAAAACTAACATGAAGCAGTGGAACAAAAATTCTTTTGGAAACATCTTCAAACAAAAGGCAGAAATCCAACGAAACCTGGAAGACATTCATGCACACATTCTTAGTAATGGCTTGTCATCGCAAACACATGATGAACAATCTCAACTTAATAAAAAACAAGAGGAATTACTTTTGAGAGGAAATTTTTTGGCGCCAAAGGTCGAGAGAACTGTGGCTAAAAGAGGGAGACAAAAATACATTCTTTTTCCATATGTCTACCAAAGTTAAGAGACACAAAAGCTCTATATTCCAAATTAAGGACGCCAATGGCACAACCCTCAAGAACCAAAGGGATATTCAAAATGAGGTGGCCAAATTCTTTTCTCAGCTTCTTTTAGCGAATCCAAGGGCAACTCCATTTGTACCCCCTCCCATTCTGAACTGCATTCCTAAGTTGGTTATAGATGCCGATAACATGGCCCTACTGGCCCCTTTCACCCTAGAAGAAGTCTGAGCCTCAGTTTTTGCAATGAACCCATATAAAGCTCCGGGCCCTGACGGACTGACCCCTTTTTTCTTCCAACAATGCTGGGACTTCATGGGTTTGGACATTCTTCGAGCAGCCGAGGAATCTAGGAAACATGCATGTATGTTGAAACAGTTCAACAATACAACTATCACACTCATTCCCAAATGTCACCAACCTACATCTTTCGCAGACTTTAGACCAATATCTTTGTGCAATACCATTTACAAGATCATATCAAAACTAATGGCTACCCGGTTGGGGAAATTAATTCCAAAAATAATTTCTGAACAACAAGGTGGTTTCATACATGGTAAGGATACAGTCGAGGGTGCCCTGATAACACATGAAGTTCTCCACTCTATCAAAGAAGAAAACCTTTCAGCAATGATTTTGAAACTCGACATAACAAAGAAATATGATCGGGTCAATTGGGAATTCTTGCGAGTAGTTATGGATGAAATGGGGTTTTCCAGAAAATGGGTTAAATGGATTATGTCCTGCATAACAAGAGAAAAATTTTCAGTAATGATTAATGGTTCCCCATGTGGCTATTTCTCCTCGTCACAAGGAGTTAGACAAGGCAACTCTTTATCTCCGTTTCTCTTCATTATCCTTGTGGAAGGCCTTAGCAGACTCATATCCATGAAGAAATCTCAGGGCATTTGGGAAGGCATCTCTATTAGACAGTCACAGATAAAAATATCTCACACACTTTTTGCAGACGACTCTCTACTATTCGGAAAAGGTAGTGTAAAGGAAGAAAAAGTTATCAAAGAAACATTGGCTCAATATTGTGAGGCTTCATGTCAAAAACTAAATGAGGGAAAGTCCAAGATCTTCATCTTCAACATCAGCAACAAAGCCAACAGAGTTATTCAGAGAATTTTGGGCTTCTCATTGGCATCTACCCCAAGAAAGTACTTGGGAATACCCTTTTTCCAAGGTAAAGCAAAAGTGTCATTCTGGGACGGGGTGCTATCTAACATTAGAGACAAAACCGCTTCCTAGAAGGAAAGATGGTTATCCCTAGCTGGCAGAATCATGCTAGCTAAATCAGTCCTCAGCTCAATCCCTAACTACATCATGTCAGTGATCTTAGCCCCACCTTCTGTAATGAAAAGGATTTCTAAAAGCTTGAAAGACCTCATTTGGAGAGGTAATATAGATGACAAAGCCAAGGTACCTCTGGTCTCCTGGAGTAATTTTTGTAAACCAAAAGAAAGTGGGGGCCTTGGCTTCCACAAAATCCATGAAAGGAACCTCAGCCTTGGGGCGAAACTAGCCTGGAAAATCTATGACTGCCCGAACAGCCTTTGGGCTAAAGTAATCAGAGCAAAATACTTAGATTCAGAGGAACTAGAGAGAATTTTTTCAATCAGTAACCCTCCACAAGGCTCAGTCATGTGGTATTTCATAGTAAAGAGCAAAGAGGTTATCCTCCCTAATTTATCTTGGCAAATTAATTCAGGTTCAAAAGCTCTGTTTTGGCTAGATTCGTGGAATGGCCTCCCACAATTGTCCACGATACCAAATTTGTAGAGGATTAAACCAATTTTGCAGCAACATTGGGGTAATAGGGTCATAGACTATCTGACTTTCACCGATGGGATAGTGCATTGGAAAGATATTTCCCACAGCAAGATCTCCCAAATAGATAAAACAGAGTTACAAGACATCCTAAAATCAAGGTTTATTTCAATCAATGGTGAGAGTGACAAGCTAATCTAGACGAAAAGCAAAACAGGTAAATACACAGTCAAAGCAGGCTATCAAACTCTAGTTCAGGCCCCTCCATTACCTAATTCTATTCTTAATTTCGCATGGCACAACACCATTTTACCAAAAATGGGGGTCTTCTTTTGGCTAGCAATTCAAGACAGGATTCTATCAAGTGTAAGACTGAGACACCTGGGGATCACAGACACATTCCCATGCCCATTATGTAGGAAAGTTCTAGAAGATACAAACCACCTCCTAGTAAGATGTGACTTCGCCCAAGAAATATGGATATGGGTTATAGGTAAATTAGGGTGGAATGGCCCCTTACACACGTCATTGCAGATGTTACTCCAGCAGTGGCCTTTGTTACATCAAGAATCATTCTTTGCGATCCTCTGGAGAGTTATCCCCGCAGCCTTAGCATGGTATGTTTGGTGGGAAAGAAATAAGAGGATATTCAGAAATCAAGTCTCCTCAGTTTCTGTGGCGTGTAGTTTGGTGGAGAAGTATGCTTCAAAAATGGTGAACGCCCATATATCAAAATCGAAAACTATTTCTTCGACTTTCACGTCTTCGGACAATGTAATCCTTTCAAGATGGACTCAAATATATATTCCATTCTCAGGAGTCCTGATTGAGAACATGCCAAAAAACCAAGTGCAAAAGGATATAAAATGGACTCCTCCAGATACCAATCAAGTAAAAGTAAATTTTGACGGAGCAAGTAAAGGAAACCCAGGAAGAAGTGGAGCGGGTTTCATTCTGAGAATGGAAGACAAGTCCATTCTCTTAGCCGCATACTGTAATTTACCAGAATGAACTAACAACATGGCCGAAGCACGGGCACTTCTATGTGGGGTTAGGATAGCAATCCGACTGGGAGTAAAAAATCTCCATATTGAAGGAGATTCCCTCTTAATTATCTCATATCTGGCCAACAAATCTTCAGCCAGTTGGGAAATCAAATACACTTTACAGGAAGTGATTAAATCCCTCCCGATCCTGTCTTCGTACACACTATCACACTGCTATAGAGAAGGGAATAAGCTAGCCGACTGGCTAGCAAACTTGGGGGCCTAGGGTATCAAGATGGATTGGGAAAGAGATTTCGTACAAATGCAACTGTCAGAATTTCCAGAATATCTTAAAGTAGAATGCGATTTGCGTCATGACCAAAGTAATTGAAGAGGACGAAGGAATTAATTGTTCACTTCTAGCCATCTCAGGTATATTGATGTCAGCGCAAAGAATAAAAGTACAATGGCAGCATCTCATCCCTTGAGCCTCTCTTTCAACACATGTGTTAGGGCTAGATCTCGATGAAGGAATAAAAGCGGGTTAATGTGATCTGCAACAAAGGGATGAGGTGTCGACCCGTATGCTCTCATCTGTGTCAAGAAGGACATAAAATGAGTAAAATATCATTCGTAAATGCCATAATTAAGATAGAGCTTAGTCCCGAGATCTCCAAAATCTGCAACACATGTGATCATTATTCCAGAGAAGTCATGTTTTTCATTCAAAAATAATGCACGCATCCCTCCAGGCCCATTTATCCTCCAAAAGACTGTTCACATCACTAGTCATTTTTTGAAGTATTTCAATTTTGGGGCTAAAGAGGTAATCTAATGATTACATAGAGCTAAATTTGAGAGTTTCCTTGAGGGTACAACATTGGGAACACCTAATTCCAGGCCCATATTTGGGTCATCAGATGAACATTCCGTTCAAGCCACTTCCAGAACCAGTAATGGAAGCTATCAGAGGCATAATAGGTGATGACATCAAACTTCCAGACGCCCCCCGTCATCTTCTACACACCCAGGTGGTTTCGGTCTTTCTTTCCAACTGGTACGACATGGTGTCAGATTTTGATATCTTCTTCCGAATGACCAACAAAATTCTGAAGAACGATTTTGTCTCGGTGGAGGAGTTGCAAGAAGCCATAAATGGGTATCAGTTGAGGCCATCCACGATATGGATAGGGGGTTTATTCCATCCAGCAAAGTTGGATAACAAGAAGGAAATTGTGCACCTCTACGATATACTCAAGCTTTCATTGCAAGGTCGAGATATCATTCACCTAAGAAAGGAAATCATCAAGTTTATGGATATCCTGCCAAGCGGAATGGTTGCAAACGCCTTCTTGTTGTTCAATAGGTTCTCCACTATGCTAGCATACATGCACGATGACAATAATGCCACATCCCCAACAGTGTCCAAATCTCATGCACTCTCAGCCCCATCTACAAGCGGCAAGGCCTCGACAAAGAGAAAGGTAAAGAGATAAACGCGGCGGGCTCTGTTTAAAATTTTGAATTTTGCATCTTATCTTTCCTCGGATAGGTAGTGTTTTTGTAAACACTGGTCTGCGGTCGGTACTGTCTTAAAATGTTTGAATTATTAGGCCTCTGCAAATTATTAGTGGTCTAGTGCATACAGCGGGGTTTAGGGGCTGGAAATTTTTTTGTAAGGTTCGAAATCCTCTTGTGGATAGCAGTTTGGAACCGGGACTTGAGGATTTTGTTAAAGTCAGTATTTTGAGCCTTATTGGCCTTGTAAAGTGTTTGTAAATCTTTGTATAGGCAAGGAAGGAGGGTTTTCTTCACTGTTTCTTTCCCTCCTGAGCCTTTGAAATAGGTATTATAATAAAAATATTAATGGCCTCGCCATTTTTGCCTCTAAAAAAAAACACCAATTGAACCGTAGAACTAACTCTAACCCAAGGTTTATGATAGAATTACATTCATTTATGATATTATAAAGTATTAAAATTATTTTAATACAATGAAACTATAAATTAGCAACAATGCATAAATCTTTAACAACAAATGAATTGTTGTTGATTGAAATTAAGCTTAGAGTTAAATTCATTGACCCATTGACCCATCCTGATACTAGTTCATTTACTTGATTTACTTTCATTATATATTAATTATAAAACCTCCTAGTACTACTTCATTTATTTGATTTAACCTCAACACCAATTGAAAAGAATGAGAAAACTCTGGGGTTTGTTAGACTATTGAGGGTGTTCATGATAAAAAGAGAGGATGTTCAAGTTTTAGAGGTGTTGCTGAGGAGTGATGAGATTCTGAAGGAGTACAGTCTGCAGGTCAAGGATTCTATTAAAGCAATTGTTAAATATGTTGGGCTTGTAGGAGTTGAGCCAATCGAGGGTAATTTGTTTTAAAAATGGGTTGGTGTCTATGCATTGTGTGCTGCTGCTATGGCTTTACAAAATGTCTCTCTAAATTAAGAGGAATATGATAACCCTTCATCGCTTGTAAATATATTTGCTTTTCTTAATGAATTTCAGATTCTCTGAAACTGATGTTTTTAAGGGTCTTCTTCTTTTGAATGTAGTTTGATTAATGTGAAATACATATGTTATCAAGAGTTCATGTTATTAGTTTTGCAAGAATTCATTTTGTTGTTATTTTAGACAAAGATACGTGAAGAAAAAATCATTATTGAATGTAAAGCTCACAGCTTATAGTTTTCTTATGAATTTTTTAATAACATTTTTCTTATAGGATGGTTATAAGATTGCTTTGAATGTCCTTACAATTTGTCTGAAAACCTATTAAGGAAAGAGTTGATTATAGTATTCTTTCCCTTCTGAATGTGTTGTACCCAAGCCAGAGCTGGATAAGAAACATAAATTCTTTTGCATCTGGAATAAATTTGGGTAAGAAACATCAATTCTTGTTCTACTATATATCTGGATAGATAGGAAGACCCTGGAATATCAGGTAAATTAATCTAAATATTTCAGTCCAAAAAGGTAGCTTTATAGATTTTATCAGTATAGACAGACTACAAATTGGAACTATTTAGCTCAAATTTTACCTTACATTAATGAGATGAAAAAAGGAAACAAATTCTAATTATGTATTGAAAATGAAAGTAGTGCAAAAAAATTCTTCAACAAACAAAAATAGTTTCGTATTGAAAATTAAATAAAGGAAATTAACATGATTATGGTACAAAGCCATCTGGGTAAAACTAGCTCTGCAGATCATAAAACCTGTCCTTGCACACAGAAAATGGGAAATTGTTTGTGGAAAGGGGCTTGCCTTGGTCAAGCCCCGATTTAGGAATTAACTTTGAAATTGACAAGTAAAATGCAGTTTTGAAAAGGAAAGGAAGGTAAATGTTTGATTCACCTTGTGAAACCCTTAATGAACTGATGTAGCAATTGCACAAATTCATGAAGATTTGCATTTTAACTTTGAATGGAGATGTAGGAAGATCAAGGATGTCCTCACCAATGTTTGAGATCCATAATCACCATCTCTAGATCATGAATGTAGTTATGCCACTTGAAGAAGGAACCTCCTTGCGCCACTTGAGAAGCTCTCTACTTGGCCATCATGGGAGAGGAATCTTGCATCAAAGGAAGGAGATTGACTTGCTTGAATGGATTTATGAAGAAGACTTGGAGACCTTGGATGGATGTCTTTCCTTCACCACTTGAATGCTTCAATGCTTATACTTGCATAATCTTGGCACAATGTATGTTCATATGTTCTTGTGTGATCTTATGTTCTTATGTTGCAAAATGAGGGGATAGAGAATCCTTTTATACTCATTTTGAGATTCAAATGTGGGCAGGTCGACCCAAAAATAGAAATGAAAAAGACATAGGAGAAAGGTCCTCACATCGGGCTCTGGGCCTAAACAAGCTAGACCCATAGAGGATGAAGTCGAAGTTCGACCTCACCCCTGGGGGTGAAATCAAATTTTGACCTTATCCCTAGGTAAAAGTGCCTTAGGCAGGGTGAAGATCCATCAGGGATTGTGGAAAAGAAGTTAGGAAAAGGGGAAAAAACGGACATAACCAAAAGTCAGATCTCAAAATTACCAAAATGGGGTTAATAGACCCTAAAAGATATCCAATTATGGGTGCTAACATTTTAGGATGATGCAATATGAAAACACAAAATTAGTAACTGAAAAATGTAATGTGTGAACACGTAAATTAGTAATGAAAATAGTTAAAAATAGATACGAAAATACTTTAAGGAGACAAAGATGGAAATGAACACCTTAGTAACTGAAAACAATAAACTTTGAATGCACGCAAGTGACTCTAAACATGAATATAGTGAACTAATAACTTTGAATGTGAATATGTGACTCTAAACATGAATACAGTGAACTAATAACTTTGAATGCACGTAACTAACTTAAAACATGAATACATAGAACTAACATAAATTAGTAATGAAAACAGTAAAAAATATAACCTAATATACATTATTAAGCAGATAAAAAGGAAAAAAACACTACATAAATTGTACCAACCTGAGGCAGAATGTTCCAAAGGAGCTCTAGATTTTGTAGAGAATAACGAACTCAACTCAGACTGCAGAGAATGACAGCGCACAAACAAGAAATTTGTTGTGAAAAAGACTCTGGGAATTTGCTTATTGTAGGAAACACTTCATTGATTTTGTGGTTGGACAATTTGAATTCAAATTAGGGTGGGAAAAAATTGGTCATTTCAGCCAGTGCTTGCACTTGATTTACACTTGCTTTGCATTAAATTTGTAATTCATATGATGGCTTCCTGAATTCAAATTTGTATATTTTATTTGCTCTATTGGTGAACCTTACGCCATTAGTTGTCCATGCAGGTACAAATTGTAGCTGGAGTTATTGCTTGAGGATGTCATTGTAGTTGTGGATGATTGTGCGGATTAGAGCATTCCAAGTTCAAATGTATTTGTATTAAAATATATTATGCACCAATAGGTGTGCATGTATGTAGGTGACTTAAAATATCATGCACCAATAGTTGTGCATGTGGGTACATAAATTGAATGTGTTGTACATAAATAGAATATATTTATATGGAGGGAGCAATCCATTGTAATTGTAATTGTAAACAAAGCACTTTTTTTAATAACAATGTAACATTTTTTGTGCAAGTTGATGTGTATTAGAAATAATATTGCACCAATAGTTGTGCACTTGTAGTGTTTATTTATTGGTGAACGGTTATTGGGTATGTTAGTAATTACAATTGGTACTTTTGTTTTGTAGGAAATGACTATCAACATAATTTTTTTGGGGGCCAAGCATGACAAAAACGTCACAGTTATTGAACCCCCTAACCATAAAATTATTTCGCGTAACCTTTCACTTTTTGAAGAGATGCATTGTATGTTTTTTAGCTATCTTCACAAACAACCCTAAAATCTCCTTTGCACAAAAACTCAAGGCATAACTTATTGAAAATTTTTAATTTCAAAATATTCTACTTTTCTTCATAATAAATGGCCCATCTGTATGTTAGCAAAGCTGGTAGAATTTGGGCTACATCTACACATTGAGTGACAAATTTTGTACAAATCTTTGAATCATTGTATCCATGGGATCATATTTCTCTGTCCATGATTTCGTGTTTATCAGACCTTTCTTCATTTCATCTAGTTGCTGCCCAAATTCATTCAGTGATGATTTTAGTTATGCTTCCTTATTTCACACCCTTTTAAGCTCTTCTTGGAATTCACTCAGACAAGTGGTCAATTTTTTTTATTTGAAGTTCCAGTGTCCCACCACTGCTCATATTCCAACTAATACTTCAGTTTTACCCCCCACACACACACACACATATATATATATATATATTTTCAACACCCCTGTTTCTCTTTCTCTGTGTCTTCTTGACAGAAGCTACATCCGATTTGATCAAACAATTCATATTTGGCGTGAAACTGTACACAGGCACTTGCAGCCACAAAATCTGATAAAACTCCATCACTTCAAAGACTGTAAAATCTGGTTTTATATTTTCCAATGCCATTTGTCTAAAAGCTTGCAAAGCCTTTTCAGCAAATCATTTGTTTGAAGCATACTATGAAGCTCATACTCTCATTATTTATGCTTTCATATTTTACATACTTGTCTGCCATTGAATTGTAACTGCAGCCTTTCACAAAATCCTCCATTTTTAATGTGCTGGTGGATGTTTATAAGCCGTTTCAAAGGTTTTAGCATTTTAATAATGATAGTTTCACCCATGACAACTAACATCAATAAAACAATTTTAATCTCCACCTCTTTCCCTGTGAATACAAACTAGTGGCATTGTTAAATCAAATGTGCCCGCCATCATTGCTTATTTATAAATATATTTTATTTAAATCAAATTCATTTAAATGATATAGACTCTCTATCAAAATCAAACTTAATTCTGAGATGTTAAGATAACTGTCGGCTCCCTCTCACCATTTGAATAAAATGTCAAAAGGAATGACATTACCGATGAGCTCAAATTTCTCAATGATTTCATATTTGGTGTTATTTTATAAACTAGTATATGTTCTCATTTGTATTTTTTCTTCTGTTTCATTATATAAATTTTAGTACCTTTAAATCTCATCAAATTGGATAAATTGCATCTAAAACCATACTAGAAAAGTGATCAAACATCTTCATAAAATCTTAAAAATTGGCATGCTTCTAGTCACATGATCAGGGAATGCAACAAAATTAACGGCTCTGAGAAGTTCATCCAGGGGTGAGAGATATTCACCATCAAAGAGTGTCTCGAACTATTTTCTGAAAGTTGAATTAATAAAGCTCTGCTTTTGCTTCTGATTGTGAAAACGTATCAAATTGATTGAAGAAGTTCTGTGATTCAACATGGGAGTATATTTTCATACAAAGAATCATGGGGACCAATCCGTTTGATCCAACACTCATCCAGTAGTGAAATATAAATTTATAAAGTAGGCATCTGATTGGTTTTTATTATTGTGTAAATGGAAAATATGCAGAAATGACATTTGGTTTTAGTCAAGGAAAATGAAATCATGGGGCCCTGAGGACTTGCATAGGGGTTATTTTGATATAGGGAATGGTATGGAGTAATTAATTTGGTATAGGGATGATTCCTATATTAATTTCTGAAAAGGACCATTTGGATTGATTTCACAATGTGTAGGAAGTACTTTGAATAAATTGTAAATGGAATGAGGTTGGGAAAATAAGCAAATTAGGTGGTGGGGTTCTACAAATTGGCACAAGAAAATCTAGTGACATATAAAATTCATAATAGCAATTAAATAGGCATAGAAATCAATGGGTATAAAAATAATATATCTCAAAAAGGGCCACTTGAAATGGTCACAATATTTAAATTGCAATACTTGTGCATGTCATAAAAATTTTATATTTGATATATGCATCAAATTTGATTCTGAGAGGCTGAAAATGAATGTACATACTCATTCATAAGTGGAAAATAGGATTTCATGTAGAACCCTCTTATTGAACCTGGGATTTAGGAGGTCATTTTTAGGGTTTTATCCTTATTTGAAACTCTAAATTTTGCAAAAATATAGAACTCCAACAAGGACCTTCCCTGAAACGCCTTCTATTTATATATTTACTCAATACCTTTTGATCCACCCCTTTGAGTGGTCTCTTTCCATTATTAATATCATTGCCTTTCTTCCATTTTTTACTGCCTCTTCAAATTTCAGCACTTTCTTAGACACCTGTAGAAAATCAACAAAGAAACAATAGTGAAAACCCTAGACTTCCATCCTCGTACTAAAAAAATAAGGGCATGATAGGCTCCTTTCATTATCGGAGAGGAGCATTTTCCTCTCTTTGATCTCCAATTAGGATTCTTTGTTGGTCAATCATCAACTATTCCCTTCATTTCCACATACAAGCAACTTAGGGGAAAGTTATTTTCGCCATGGGAGAAACTCCTCCTGACTCTCAACAATCCCTAATGAAATTAAAAATTTGGAAATGGGATATATAAGATAGGCCCCACTTCAATCTCCATCTCGATCAGAAAGAGACATTTGTTGTCTCTTAAACCTCCAATGGCTTATTTCTTCTCTCCTGAAATAGTGAGGGCTCCACATTATTTTAATTATTTATAGCACCTATTTTAAATGATTTGCATAATTTTACCCTTTGTATAATACTTAATTTGATTTTTTGGAAACAAGGTAAATATTACCAATAAAACACCACATATATTATTATTTACATCAATATATGATTTAAATAATAATAATTAAAATCTAAAATTAATTGTAAAAGTAAATAATTTAAACTTTCTTTGGGGCATGTCAAGTCCCCCTTGTGGGCCTGACTTAAAATATTTTGTTCATAAACAAACCAACCTCTGAATTTTCTATCAAGGTGATTGCACACATTCTAGACCCAAAAACAAAGCAAGTTGCAAATCAATACTCAATTTTTTCCATCTCTGCATAGTGGTCAAGAAAATCTTGGAGCCTCTGGAACTACTCTTAAAATTGACCAAATGATGGCATAAGACCACAACATTGATCAAACATGCGAACTTATACTAGGGGAATCACATTGCAAAATATATTTGCATGACTTTGTCTGAGGCGAGATATTAATGCCCACAATTGCGTACTTCATTATTTCTACAAATGGACACACCAAAACTCTTCTGAAACTCAATAGCCATGTGTCTTGAAAAAATAGCAAACTTCTTTCGAGGGATATACCTCTAAGCATGTGAGTTCATTTAGGTGTAAAAAGTACATGTGCAAAGAGGCTTATCCTGAATCAAATTCCTAGATCATCAAGGTACATTAACATGTAAACAATCCCATTAACCAACTCATAAGTCTTGAAGATCACCTGACCTTAAAATATTGATTCCCAAAGTAAGTGCTCTGATAAATTGAACATTGTACAATATGTAAAACACAGTTGACTAAAATAATGATGAAGATGGCTTTGCCAAGATACAAATAGAGAATTTTTACATGTATCTAAATCTTCTAAAAAACCAAAAATAAAAGATAAAGAAAAAATTTGGTCATATAAAAGACAAATTAGATCTCAAACTCACTAGTTTGGTGATGTTGTTTAAAGGAATTGAGAAGTTGCATCGAGAGATTAAGTATTCAGAGAATATAAAAGATGCAGAGGATCTTCTTGTGAATTTGGTGCACCTTTTTTACCTCTGTTGTAGATAAATAGGAAACCACATGGGCAAAACTAAAGGTAACTCATCATGGCATTTTCCCACCATAAAAATAGGTTGCCCACTTTTGGCAATAAGAAAATTTTGGCTTTGTATATACAATGACAGATAAGTAATGCAAATTTGGTTTTCAATTTTTATGCATTCCCTAAGAGGGAGTTAATAGAGTTAGGGGGAGTGCCTATAATCATAAAGATATGCATTGTGGAGAAGATTATGTTTCGGAGTGTGTTGTAGATATGATTTCTAGTCTCAAGGAGAGTGGTGTATGATTACATAGAGTTTGTACGGTTGTTTTAGGACATCATATATCCTTGATGTCGAAAGGGGAGAAATATACTACTGATGTGGAGTGTTCACAAGTATTTCCATCAATGACAAAAGGGAATATTTTTACAAATATGAAAATTGTATTTTCATTTATGCCAAACTTGTTACATCATTAATGTCAACTATGATCTGAAAGGTGTCTTTAGTATTGTTCTTGTGTGTTCTAGACTAGTGCACTATTTGTTGAATACATATGTGTTGCCTTTTGATGAATAGAGGTTGTTGGAGTTGATTGCAAAAGATATATCAAAAAGTTGTAGGTCTTATCCAAATTTTTGGAGAAGGTTCCAATTTCTACAAATGAAAAAGGCTAAGTGTGACTCTTCTTTGAATAGTCTGGAAAAGAATGTTCTTTTTGGTCCACGTCATCAAGAATTGATCCATATCACCCTGTGGTTGAAATTTTTTCTTGGTTGATATCAAAGGTCCATATGTATTAGGTTTTTTGGTTCCACTCAATCCATAGCAAAGGATGTGGTGTTTTGAGTTTCGGCATGCAAAAACAATATAACAGTTTGCAGGAATGTCTTAAATTCCTCTATCTTCAGGTGTTATAATGTTTTGGCTCTTAGATATTGATTTTTTGGTGTTATGTGATGCTATGTTGTGCATCCATGGTATTTGTAGTGTTGCACACTATATTTTATGTTTTTTTGGCCTATGCATATTAACAATGTTATCTTTTACAGTTGACTCAAGATATTTTGGTCCATGCGGTAGCGTGCAATATTAATGGCAACGATTTAGAATCTAGAAGGAGGTGTGTTGACAAGGTGCAACACCTCACGCATATTATTTCCACTGTGCATTCTTTGGAGAATGAAATTTGGTTAATGATCTATGTGTTGTGAGTTACATCTAATTAGGTGGACCTAATTAACTTTATTTTTAGTTGTGGTTGATATATAATGGTGGACATTCTTCAGACGTTGATGCATGAGTTGTCTATGAATGTGCATGATATATTGTAAAGTGTAAAGGTTCAAATGTGTAGACAAGTGGTGATGAATTCATTTGCAAACATATGAACATTTAACTATAATCACCATTTCTAATAATGTCATTTTCTTTAGTTCAATCACAATATTTATTTGTAATCATTACTACTACACCTTTCCCTAAAGAAAGTGATCCTTTTTATAAGTAATAGGCCTTAGCTGATTTAATTTATTAATATTTAAACCTATTTTACAACCCATCTCACTGGGGGCACCGATAGGAAAGAGTCGGATGGAGAAAACCTCAAGTCTTCCCCAAAAAATAAAGAAAAAATCTTTCATTTATAATATTTTAAAAATGTATCATTTTGTAGATAAGGGTTATAGTTGAGGATTTTGACATTTCCTCATGTTACATGTTGTGGTAGTATAATAGAGTACACGATAGTTACAATATAGACTCATCTTCTATCTCTAAACTACCAATTTTTCTCAGTTACGGCCATGCTCTTGTTCTATCTTCTTCATTTGGGAATCCTTTATCCCGTATCTTCAATAAAACATGCATTATTCCTTGCCAAATTGATTAGTAACCATAAAATTTCTCTATTAAAACATTCAATCCTAGTATCCTGACTATTTTCTTTATCTAGTATTTTGATTCCTGTATTTTCTATAAACCACAAACTTTTCTATGCCACATTGGTTAGTAACCATGAAAACTTCTATCATTATAAAACATTCCCTCCTTCCACGAGTTCTGATTCTTACCAATTCCAATGTAAGAATTGATTGTTATTCAACCCTTTCTTGCATTATATCTAGATACATGTTATACATCCTATGTATAGAAGCATGCATATGATAGATATACTTATCCAAAATCATAATATCCACCAACATATCAAAGATCAGAAGAAACAATAGAAATACTTATAAATGGTTCCAACCTTCACAAGTTATTAACATCAGAAAACCCAAGCATAGTGATCCTATCAACATATATCTGTTATTTAGTAGGCCCTTCAAAACTTTCCCATAAAATGATTAAGCATAAGACTCCATCTACTCTAAACCTGAACTCGAATTCCCTACAACCATAAGAGTCCTATACAAGATGAAGAAGTGATCAGATTGGGACTATAATACTATTTCCTACATCCATATTTTCCATATTAATCTAAAAGATTATTTCACTTATTATTATGTGTGAAATCCTTATCATAATTTCTTTTGGGCGTAAATCACGCTTCAAGAAAAATAAGTTTATAACCATTCCAAAAGAGAGCTAAATTTTAGGAGCTATGTTAAAATGATGCTTAAAAACTCATAAGAAGAATTTACGATTAATTTTTTAGGCCCAAGAAACAGTGATATGAACAGG
>MU226254.1:1483866-1513910 GCA_018584345.1 Thuja plicata
ATATATATTCAAATATCACCATGAAGATATATAAGTTTATATATGTATTATTATATATAGCAAGAACTAACGTTGGGAAAAAAAATATTAACGAATATCCAGTGAAAATGAGAATTGGATATACCAGGAATGCAAATACAAATAAACAACCAAAAAATATATGAATACTAATAAATCCAAAACATTATCTTAACCACCATACAATCAAGTCTATGCAGCAGAAATGAAAACAATCCATAAGCCCTTATGCAACAAAATGGGCGAAAGAGAGTACGTGGAGTCAATAAAACTAGCCTAAAAGTTGACCCTGTAGTGTAAGATTAGCAATAAACATAAAGTATCATAGGAAAGCCCAAATATACAAAATTGGGTGTCTATACCAAATCAAATTTTGGGGCTTTTACCCTTCACATCTCTCTGTTGCACCTTTGATGTAGACCCAGGCCCTTCCTCAAACTCTTCTGGTGAGTCCTATATCTCAGAGTCATCAATTTCATCAATATCTGAAGCATCAACCTCGTCTCAATCCATATATTTATCAAACCATTTATTTCTCTATGACTACCTAATGTGTATGAGGAATAGCAGAAAGTCTAAATTTATTCAGATGAGAGTCTTCCTTTCCATGAATTATCTCATATCCTCAGTGACCAAAATAGGGTAGGTAGGGACAGGAAGGTTATTGATCATAAGATTGTCATAGAATCTAGGCATAGATATGGTTAGGTGTTCCCTAATATTAACCAAGACTCTATCTAATACCTTTCTTGAATAAACAACTGTTATAATGATTTAGAATAACTAAGAGGTGCGGGTGAATCAGTTATCCAAGGTCCAAATGAACCAATTGAAATTTCAAATACTTCAACCAACTCAGATCCACTCAGTAATCCACTCGGTCTCTATAGTATATGAAGGCATTATATTTTCCATTAGTATAATTAGAGAAAAACATGATCTGCACCATCGGTTTACTCTACACCGACAGACAGGGCACATCACTATTCGATGCCAATGTTACCCGACAAACACTGTTAAAATGTTACCCGATGACAAAAAGGTAAACAATACCCGATGAGTAACAACAGTACTACATGACAGTACTGCAAAGAGAGGAACCCGACAGATATAGGGAACTCGATGATCATTTCAATCAAGGAACACTGACAGACTGCAAGTTCAAACCGACAACCAAGAACCAACAGTCAATTACATCCCGCAAAAAGTGGATCTGACTTTCCACGTCAGATAAATCACTGAAGTTGTATTTATAAATTCTTGATTTTCTTTTAAATCCATTATGTGTGGAGGAAGAAATGTAATCTTTATTGTTTTAATTTGTTTTATTGTTTTAAAACATGCAAACTAAAGATCAAGGTCAAGTTGTAAACCTTGGATCTGAGAGTTAACACTGTAGATCGTGAATTCTAAGATAGGTCAATACTTGTATAAATAGGTGCTCAATCCATTGAGAATTTTTGTTGTTCAATGAAGATAGTAGCCACGAAGAGAAACTAAAGACCAGACAGAGAATTCATGCAGAAGAACAGAAATAGATTCAAATTAGTTTATAAGAATAGAATAGAGGCTACTGACAAGTAGAGAAAAGGTATTCATCAATCACTTAAGGTGATATTATTATTGTAAAGGTTTTAATGGATCTGTAAATTAGCAATAGTAGGTTTCATGCAGGCAGGTCAACATTTGTACTCGTTCTAACAAGTGTAGTACACTAATGAAATCCTTTCAAGAAAGGTGGGCTTAACCGTCCTATTGTAAATCTCATAACTAAGTGTACACTTAAATTAGTGTTGCTAAAGCTCTTAACAGAGTAGATCTTAACAGGTCTCCATCTTAATACTCTTAACATGGTAGATCATCAAAAGTGATCAAATTGTAAGCCTTAACTGACTCCCTTCCATTCTGCAGATAGTGAAGTTTTGTGGGTGTCATCCCCATCGCAGTTTTTACTTCCTAACATGAGTTTTCTGCGATACCATATCTTGTGTTATGTGTTTGTCAATTTCATGAATGTTTCTATGAATGATTGTAAACTATTAAAGATTGTGAACAAACAATATATGCATAAGAAAGAATAACAGTAATGGTTGGTAAATCAAAATTGAATGATTATTAATGATAAATTGAGTAAAGTGTTAAAAGTTCTAGAGGTACTAATTCACCCCTCCCCTCTCAGTACTACTTCCCATTATGTCCAACAATTGGTATCAGAGCTAAGTATCTTCTTGAAAAGCTTAAAGGCTTAAGAGAAAAGATCATACAATGGAGAAGTACAACTTGATAAGAATATTGAGAACAAAAATCTTGAGATGCAGATGTTCTATGAACAGTATAAAGAAGCAAGAATCAAGATGAGAGAGTTGTTGGATAAAAGAAAATGTATGACTACTAGGAACAATGAAATAGACTATTAGGAAGAAGAGATTCCAGATTTCTTTAAATCTTTAGGATCAAATGCAAGTAATGTATCAGATACATCAGAAGAGAACATCACAAATCTAAAGGAGATCAACCTACATTTGAAAGAGCAAATAAATATGCTACAAATCAGTCAAGAGACCCAGATGGTAAGAAAGATTGATGTGATGAGTTCTGCTAGACAAGCTGAAACAGAAAGAACACTTTCTATTGATGATAGAAGGAAGATTTCAGAGAAACTATAGGAAAAAGAAATGAAAATTCAAAGACATGTTGAGCATCACCATGATCTCACAAATCAGATTATCCTTATGAGTCAAGAAGAAAACCGAATAAATGTCGAACTCATTGAGAGAATACAGATTATCGGTGAACTAAGAGAAGAAAATGCAAAGCTAAAGCATGAGGTTAGAATTCACCAACATCATAATGAGATTATTAGAAAGGCTGAAGAAAGAAATAAAAGAATGGATGACTTTCTTGAAGGACAATGAAGAGTCATCAACAACAGCGGTATAGGCTTTACCAAAAATGGAGAATCATCAAATCCAAAGAATGTCTACAAAAATCCAAGACCAAGGAAGAAAACATGCAAGCACTGTGGAAAGCAAGGGCACACATCCAATGCATGCAGAGGTAAAATGAAAGGTACTCCTAAATCTACATCTACATCTTCATTCATAGGATTTTGTTATAAATGTAACAAGAAAGGACATAAGGCTTATGAATGCAAGAGCAAGATAGAAAAAGCCAAAGAAGGAAACCTACATGGACAAATACTGTCTTATATGCAAGATGAATGGGCACACATCTAAAGAATGATGGAAAAATAAAAGGCAGGCATGGAAGCCAAAAGGTAAAGAAGTTCATTATCAGCCAAAAAGAATCGGTAATCAATATGTATGGGATTACAACACTTGGAAAAATTGTGCAGCATGTGGTAGATATGGTCACATCACTGCAAACTGCATGAGAGCATGGACCAAAAGGTCTAGAGGCTGGTCAAACCCTGGAATGGCATGCTTACACTGTCATAAAGTTGGTCATCTCAAGAAAGATTGCAAAGAAAGATTGACAGAAACAAGCACATATCCCAGTGGTAACACCACTGAAGATATCCGGAGGGAAAGAAACAAAATGTGGATAAAAGATTCAAGCAATGATGAAGCTAGACCAAGAAATGCAAAAGGTGACACCCCATCCAATGGATCCGGTGACACCACCAACCCCACTTAAGCTGAACAAGTAAGTATGGAACTGCACTATACCAAGCTATATTTTGCATCAGTTTCATTCTATAAATTGATAGATACTCAAAAGCTGCATAAATCAAAGATGCATACTACTTTACTTGTTACTAATCTAAGAAAGAAATACCATCGGTAAACACTTACCAAAAATCATCGGTGAACACAGTAATGAGTTATTCACACTTACTGGAAATTGTTGGTCAACTAGTAAAAATGGTAAATTGCCAATGTAACCCGACAACCATCGATAAGAAAGCAAAAATCATAAGTGGTCATGAAAGAATATCGATATCTGTCGGTAAAATAAAATGGTTAACAAGTGACCAAAGAAACGTGTCTTCACCGAAAATGGTTTGAAATATCCTCCTGACGAAACCCGTCTTCATGTCCCGACAAGTTGTTGATCATTTATTGTAAAGACTTAGGTCAAAAAGTCTATAAATAGACGACAGGACAACTTCATTTTTCACCCGCAATTTGAAGAGAAAGCAAACCGACATCAAAGAGATTCAAGAGCATAAAGCAGAGGCATCTACAGATTGATTCAGCATACAAAGAACAGATTCCTCATCACCTTTACAAATCGAAGTAAGTAACAAAGACACCGAAAGTTTTTTGTTACTATTTTGTCAAGAAAAGCCCTAAATTTCAAGAAAACCCTAAATACTTGGAAAACAATGGCAACTACATCAAGAACTGCTAAGTTGAAAAATGAAAAGAAGAATGTGGTGAAACTAATCAAGAGTAGCACATGTGTAGAACCTAAATACAAGATCTGTCCAGAGATTGCATCGAAACCCGATGAAGCCGATGCATTTTCAAAAATCCTGCCTAGGGTTTTTCTCATAGAAGATGTTAGGTCTTACATTCACTGCAAGATTGCAGAGATAGGTGATTTAGAAATGGATGAAGCTTATAAGAAGCTATGTGATGCCGAAGGAAAACTGAAAGAAGAACATAAACACTTGGAGGTCAAAGGGTAAACAAATGCCATACATTTCCCAAGGGAATTCAAGAAAGAATGGATTAAGATAGTCTTGAGCAGGATGCATGACAACAAACTATGGCTAGACCAACCCAAGAAAATAACAAAGGATGTTCTTCATGTTGTCACTGGTTATCCGATAACCGACAAGCCTAGGGTACACAAGCATCCATCCATGAAAGAAGTTACAAAACTCACAAATGCAGAAGGAGACAACAGAGGTCTCAAAGTAAACACTATCATCGATGAAGAGTTAAAATTTGGTGCATGTGTTATTGGTTACAAAAAATTTTAGGCCAGCAAAATGAACAGCAGTAAGCACAACTTACAAGATTGTAACAAAGGGAATTTAGATGGATCTGTGTGAGATCCTATTGAAACAACTGGATGAAAATATGATCAAAATCAGGTCTTCAACGAGAAACACATGTAAGTTTGGATCACTTATTATGTGTATATTCTTCTATTTTCAAGAATACTTTCCTTCAATAGGAAAAGTTGTATAGGGCTCTACCAAACAGGTAACCCAATAGATTAGTGAACTGATTAAGTCACTAGGAGACAACTTTGAGTCTATAATGTCTGCATACTTCCTTGAGTTCAAGGAAAAGATGATGGAAAGAACCAGGATTCCTGAGCAACTGGTTGAAAAGAACAAAGATGAAATATGTTTCATGGCAAACACAGACTTCACACACATCAAACCGGTTGTACCAAGAACTGCTTGGTTATCATCATTAGACTATGAGATCAATATTGATCTAGCTACAAGTTCAATTGAGGCACTACTCAATGAGCCCATTGATAGAAAACAACCAAGGTTTGGTACGTATGAAGAGGCCAAATCTAAGATAAAATATGGCCTAGAAGTCAAGAAGACTATAAACAAGAAAGATAAAATGGTTAAGAATCTCAAGAAGATTCTATCGGTTACTGAAGAGGAAGAGCAGGATCAACAAGAGGAAACTGATGAACAGGGAAAGATCGGTAAAGAACTAGAAGAAAGGAAATCAGATACAGAGGCTACTGAATTTGATGCACCTCCATCTCCACCTCCTACAAAGAAGCAAAGAACAAGAAGTCAGACTGCTACAACCGATACAACACCACTTAAGAAAGGTCAAGTAAGGACCTATATAAGGAAGTAGCCAGCAAAAAGAACAAGACAACAACCTATCAAAATCACACCACCAAAGAAAAGAAAAAGGTTTGTCAGGACACATGCTAACTTAGTCGACACCAAAGATGATGAAGAAGATGTAGTAAAGAAGAACTTCAGAAACCAAACGGTAGATGAAGTTGCCAAATCTATTGCTACCCATGGCACAATGACTGATAAAAATATCAGGTAGTGGGATACACTGAATCCAGAAGAACATAATAAGATACAGGAAGCAGTCATAAAATCAATGATTAAAAACAAGTATGCCCCTGCTGAATTTGTGAATCAAATACCTGAAGAGCTAGGTAAAAGGATATACCAACAGTGGTCATATTCCTTAAAAATAGAAAGAGAAGCAAGAGAGAGAGTTCTTGTAAGACTGATGCCTCCTGAATCCAAATTTGAAGAAATACAAGAAGTAATAAAGAAACACTCAAGTAAATTTGTAGCCAAAATAAGGGCTTACAAAGTACTAGAAAGCAAGTTTATAGAATTTGATTCAATGACAGAGACCAAATGGAGACATCTCCTAGATCTACCAGCAGAGTCAACAAGTGTTGAGAAAAAATTACTTCTCACAAACACGCCTCACAGAGAGGAGATAGCTAATGCAAGTCCTCAGCATATTGCTCTGGACAATCAAGAAAGTGATGATGAGCCTATCAACTTAGATACAGGCATGGATGATAATATCCAAGACATCAATCACTATGATTTTGAAAATGATCCCAAGAAGAACAATGATGTGATATTTATCACACTCAAGGATCAACAAAGCCATCAAGTACTAAAGACATCAGATGGAAAGATAGTTGACATTTCTGATGAGAAAATGTAGGACAAATCAAGCTTGCATCCACTTGTGCAAGACCCTGCACAAAATATACAAAAGGATGAGGATGTCACTGCTGACAAGGCACTAATTGATGAGTAGGACATCAATGTTGACAAAGCCCAAGCAGCAACTCAAAGTAACATGCCTGTGCTAATGAAGGAAATAAACATACTAGAAGGCAATGAAGGATCAAATGAGAAAAGCACAAGCACACCCAAAGACAAGGGTGATGAAGAAGCCAAAGGGACAACAGATATTACTGCAGAGCAAGCTGCAATCGATGATTAGAAGAATGCATCTACTGATCAGAATAAAGAAAACACTCAAAAGGAAATAGGGGACAAACCTTCAGAGAAAGGTGAAGAAGGAAAGAAGGATGAGATTGAAAAGAAAACTAGAGCACATTCTCCAGAGACACCCAAGGTTAATGAAGAGACATCTTCACATAACCGACAGGTGCCCACAGAGAAGAAAACACAAGATGCTTCATCAACAAAACCTTCCCCAAGCAATTCAGAGCGCACACATGAACTAGTTATGGTAGTTTATACATCTGCATCCCCTCAAATCTCAAAGAAGAAGAAAGGAAAGAATAAGAATTTAGTAAATCTGGATGAAATCATTGAGATTCCAGTCTGTGATCCAAGAACATTGGATCTGACAGCACTGACAAAATATGCAAAGCTATGTGAGAGAAATGCCATTCAAGACAAGTTGAAAAGAGGCCAAGGTACTACAAGTAGCAAGAAATATAATTCAAGAAATTGAACCAGACATAGATATTGATCAACAAACTCCAATCATTGATCAACGAGTCACACTCACAGATGCAATAACATCTCAGAATACAGATGTTGAGAAAACAATGGAAGAGACTTGAACAAAATTATGAATTCAAACTCGCAGAAAAGATAAGCCAGGAAGTTGCACTGAAAAAGGTTAAGCTATCTGAATTGATAAGTACAATTGACCCAATTTTATCATAATTTGTTACCTTAATCAATAAATTATGCACTTTAGATCAACTCACTAAGTTGTATACCGACAAGATAGTAAAAAAAGATGTTGATCTTCAGTCCAGTGCACAAAATCTAGCCACCACCGAAGAAGCACTTAAATTGCACAATCAACAAATCATACAAGATAGAAAACAAAGATAGGACATTCAGTTTGCAGAGATGAAATACAAAGATGAGGTCAATGAGCTAAAAGTTAAGCTCTTACCGACACTTACACTCCTGCAACAAAATATGACACAGGCAAGTACTCTAATTGCCACCCCTGAAATGTCTATCCTAGACAACATTTATGACATGTACGCCAGACTAGAGTTGCAACACATGGCCCTAGAACAGTTGAAAGAACATTGGGAGAAACTAATGGAAGATATCAAAGTTACCCATTCTAATGTCTTTGACACATTGTAAGTTACACATTTTTATTCACAATTTTGGCATCTTATAAGTTGTACATTTTTGTCATCAGTATCAAAGAAAGGGGGAATTTGATATGTACATCACCTCAATTAAAGGAGGAAATCATATGTATAGTGGAAGAAAAGGGAAATAATGTACACTCAAAGAATAGATAGTATACATGTACATATACATACACTATACTAATGCACACAGAAAGGGGGAGTCATATTATGACAAGAATATAAACATGGTGTAATAATTTTAGTATTATGCACATATCAGTTTTTGATACTAATGTCAAAGGGGGAGATTGAAGGAAATATATTTTTCCATTAGTATACTTAGAGAAAAAAATGATCAGCACCATCGATTTACTCTACACCGATAAACAGGGCACAACACTATCCGATGCCAATGTTACCTGACAAACACTATTAAAATGTTACCCGATGACAAAAAGGTAAATGATACCCGACAAGTAAAAATAGTACTACCTGACAGTATAGTAAAGAGAGGAACCCAACAGATATAGGGAACCCGACAATTAGTTCAGTCAAGGAACGCCGAAAGACTGCAAGTTCAAACTGACAACCAAGAACCGACAGTCAGTTACATCCCACAAAAAGTGGATCTGACTTTCCACTTCAGATAAATCACTGAAGTTGTATTTATAACTTCTTGATTTTATTTTAAATCCATTATGTGTGGAGGAAGCAATGTAATCTTTATTGTTTTAATTCATTTTACTATTTTAAAACATGCAAACTAAAGATCAAGGTCAAGTTGTAAACCTTGGATCTGAGAGTTAACACTGTAGATTGTGAATTCTAAGATAGGTCAATACTTGTATAAATAGGTGCTCAATCCATTGAGAATTTTTGTTGTTCAATGAAGATAGTAGCCATGAAGAGAAACTAAAGACCAAATAGAGAATTCATGCAGAAGAACAGAAACAGATTCAAATCAGTTTATAAGAACAGAACAGAGGCTACCAACAAGCAAATAAAAGGTATTCATCAATCACTTAAGGTGATATTATTATTGTAAAGGTTTTAATGGATTTGTAAATCAGTAATAGTAGATTGCATATAATCAGGTCAACATGTGTACTCGTTCTAACAAGTGTAGTACACTAATGAAATCCTTTCAAGAAAGGTGGGCTTAACCGTCCTATTGTAAATCTCATAACTGAGTGCACACTTAAATTAGTGTTGCTAAAGCTCTTAACAGAGTAGATCTTAATAGGTCTCCACCTTAATACTCTTAACAAGGTAGATCATCATAAGTGATCAAATTGTAAGTCTTAACCAACTCCCTTTCATTCTGCAAATAGTTAAGTTTTGTGGGTGCCATCCCAACTGTAGTTTTTACTTCCTAACAGGAGTTTTCTGTGATACCATATCTTGTGTTATGTGTTTGTCAATTTCATGAATTTTTCTATGAATGATTGAAAACTATTAAAGATTGTGAACAAACAATATATGCATAAGAAAGAATAATAGTAATGGTTGGCAAATCAGAATTGAATGATCATTACTGATAAATTGAGTAAAGTGTTAAAAGTTCTAGAGGTACTGATTCACCCCTCCCCTCTCAGTACTACTTCCCATTAATTCCAACAGTATATGATCAACAATATAAACTTGTAGTTTACTATCCTACTATAATCAACTTGCAGAATATAAAACTCTTAATAATACAACACATCAAATAACATTCACACAAGTATGACACTAGGATTTAACGTGGAAACCTGATATGGGAAAACCCACCAGTAACATGCTACCAATTTTCCAAGAGACTAATATCTTTCCTAAAAAGAATGCACCTCCACTTATTCTCTTTCTTTCATCAAAATTACTTTCCCAATCTGCATCTGTGTAAACTTCCAGTTCAAACTTCTCATCCTTGTAATATAATCCATAGTCCTCTATTCTCTTCAAAAATCTTTGAATCATTTTCACTGCCATTAAGTGACTATCTTTAGGATTTGTATAAAATATTTAAACAGTCCCAAATGCTAATGCAATATTTGGTCTACTGTGAACAACATATTGTAGTTTTGCAATAATTATCTATACAGGGTTTGATTCACTTCAACTGTCTCATCTGTCTTTGATAGTTTATGTCTAGTAGCCATAAAAATACTTAAAGGTCTAGAGTCCTACATGCCAAAATTCTTAAGTATCTCCTTGACATACTTAGATTGAGTAATGTAGATACCTTTCTTCATCTGATATACTTGCAAACCAACAAATAATTTGATCTATCCAAACATAGACATCTCAAATTTAGTTTGCATCTCTTTTGTAAATAATTGGCATAAAAAATCTTGTCCTCCAAATATGATATCATCAACAAATATTTCAGCTAACAATATCCCTTTACCTTTCTCAGACTTTAAGTACAGATTATTGTTGTCATTTTTCCTTTTAAATCCAATCTTGACTAAGTAAAATTGTACAATCTCTCATACCATTCTCTGGGGACTTTCTTCAATCCATAAAATGCTTTATGTAACTTGAAAACCATATTCTTCTTGCTTGAATCAACAAATCCTTCAGTTTTTTCAATGTATACCTCTTCTTCCAGTATTCCATTCAGAAATGCTTATTTGACATCCATTTGATATACTTTGAATCCTTTGTAATCTACATAAGCCAGTAGAGTTCTATCTCCTTCCAATCTTGCAACTGGGGAAAACATCTCACCATAGTCAATGCCTTCTTCTTATGCATAACCTTTTCATACCAATCTGGCCTTGTTTCTTATGACTTCTCCATGTTCATTCAACTTATTTCTAAATACCCACTTTGTTCCAATAACATTCTTGTCGTTTGGTCTAGGTACTAATGTCCACATTTTTTTCTTCTCAATTTGTTCAATTTCTTCATTCATGGCTTGTATCTAATCTTCATTTCCTAAAGCATCTTTCACTATTTTTGGCTCAAATTCACCTAATAAACATGTCTGATTTTTCAATTTTCTTCTTTTCATGACCTCTAAATCTTTATCTCCAATAATTTGATCATGTTTATGATGTCTTCTTACATATTTTGCTAATGTAGGCTTTGTTCTTCTTTGCTCTTTTTTTTCATCCTCAGATTCATCATCAGAATTAATTTCAAGTTCATTTTGTGTCTCAGCTTCATCCTTGACAGTCTCCTCCTGATGCTCGACAACGTCTTTCTGTATCTCGACATTTTCTTGTTGTTTCTCAGAAGCATCATTCTTTTGTTTGGCAACTTCTTTTTTCAGGTTCAGGCACACTTTTGGGCTCTCCTTCGTTCAATTAAATGAAATATCGATAATCTTCAGGTTCTTGCTTGCATTCCACTTCATTCTTTTCTACATATTAATCAATTCTAACATTTGCACTTTCCACAATTTTTTTAGTGTTAGAGTTCAAACACTTGTACGGTTTGCTCTTAGTGGAATAACCTAGGAATATATCTTCATCACTTTTAGCATCAAGTTTTCCATTTCTATTGTCCTTCAATATATAACATTTGCTCCAAAAAACTTTAAAATATTTTAAATTAGGTGCATAACCATACCATAACTCATAATGTGTAATATCAGTACCTTTCTTGACTTGTACTCAGTTCAAGGTATAGATTGTTGTACTTACAACTTCTCTCTAGTACTTTTGTGCAACATTCTTTTCTATCATCAGTATTCTAGCACAATCCATTATTGATCTATTCCTTCTCTCGACTATGTCATTTTGTGGGGGAGTCCTTGGAGAAGACATTTGTCTTTTAATTCCTCTATCATTGCAGAATAAGTTGAACTCATTAGATATAAACTGTCCTCCTTTGTCAGATCTCAGACATCTCAAGTTCTTACCTGTCTCTTTTTCAACTTTTTCCAAATACCACTTAAACAAATAAAAGGTGTCATATTTTTATTTGAGAAACATTACAGTCATCATTCTAGAGTAATAATTAACAAACAGTATGAAATATTTATCACCTTGATAGCTTTGTACACCAATAGGTCCACAAAGTTCAGTATGAACCAATTTGAAAACATCATCTAAAGTATAGGTTTTTCTCTTTAAGCTAGACTTTGTCATTTTTTCCAACTGACATTGCTTACACATAACATTATCAAGTTTCTTCAATCTTGGTAACCCTCTTACTCTTTTCATCTTACTAATGTTTACCAAATTCTCAAATTTCACATGACATAACCTCTTATTCCATAACCATATATCATCATATTGTGCAAACAAACATGTCTCATCAAATAAATCTAGATAGAACAAATTACCTCTTGTCTGTTCTCCACTTCCAATCAGTTCACCAGTAACACCAAAAATCTTAGATTTTCTGTCCTTATCCAGAAGTATTCAACTGAGCAACACTCAACAAGTTATAGTTTAGTCCTTCGACCAATAGGAATTGTCACATATGATCTTATTAGTCAATTTTATTGATCCTTTTTCCTTTCACAAGACATGGTTTGTCATTACCAAACTGAACACTACCACCTTTGCAATAGTTCAAGGTTTCAAATTTACTTTTATCACCAGTCATGTGATGTGAATAGCCACTATCAATTATCCATCTATCACCTTTACTCATAAAAGAAATAATTTTAGTCTTTTCATCTTCATCAGAATCATATTTCATAGCTACATAAACAACTTCTATATCATTGTCATCAGATTGACTATTAGTTTCTTCTTCAGCAATATAGCAAGATTTCTTACCTTTGTCTTTATAGTCCTTATACTTTCTGAAATCTCTGTCATCCATTTTGTCTTTATACTTTCTTTATCTTCTCTCATCCTTGTCATTCCTGTTAGGACATCTTGTAGCAATATGGCCAACTTTGTTACATGAAAAACTGATTATAGGAAGTTTACCTATGAATTTTCCTCTTCCTCTTGGTAGTCTTCTAGTCATAAGTGCTTCAAGTTCATCAAGACCTTCATCAGAAGTGTCACTATCACTATTCACATGTCTGTATTTTCCTTTTCTTGAGTCATGAAGAGTTAATTATGATTTGAATGCAGATTCAACATGGTTAGGAGTAAAATTATCAAAATTTGACATTTCAAAAGCAGTAAGTCTACCAACTAGACCTTCCAGAGTTAAGTTGTTACCAGGAGTACATCTCGGTTCTTGTATAGCAGATAATCTAATAACATATATAGGAAGTAAGGTTCTCAATACCTTTCTAATAATAGTATCATCATTAATAGTTCCATTGGCTCCTCTAATAGAATTTACAACCTCCTTAACTCGGCTACAATATTCAACAATAATTTCACCATCTTGCATTCTCATTTCATCAAACTTACCTCTCGAGCTTTCAGATTTGGCTCTCATTACATTTGTATCACCTCCATAGATATTTTCTACTGTGTCCCACATTTATTTTGTATTTTTTCAATCTTTTATATCTTCAAATTCAGGATAGCTTAGGGTTGATGCTCCAACATTTCTTTGTTGTGTTCTTGTTTTTTCTTTCATCTATTGAGTTGTCATCGGTGCAGGAACTATTATGTAATCATGTTCCACATAGTATTTTGTTTCATCTCCAATACCATATAGGTGTAGTTTCATCAAAATTTTCCATACAGGGAAGTTCTCCTTGTTCAACCTTGGTACCTCCTTTTTATACATCTTGATCTTTAGCTTCAAGTACCTTCAAAATTTTGTCTACAAGCACCACAATAACTCTGATACCAATTGTTATAATGATTTAGAGTAACTGAGAAGGGGGTGAATCATTTATCCAAGGTCTAGATGTTCCAATTGAACTTTCAAATACTTCAACCAACTCAGATCAACTCAGTAATCCACTCGGTCTCTATAGCATATGATCAACAATATAAATTTGTAGTTTACTATCCTACTGTAATCAACTTGCAGAATATAAAAATCTTAATAATACAACACATCAAATAACATTCACAAAAGTATGACACCAAGATTTACCATGGAAACCCAATAAGGGAAAAACCACCAGTAACATCCTACCAATTTTTCACTCTTCTGAAGTGAGCTCTGTGAAAAGCCAACCCAGTTAAAGGTTACAATACACACTGTTAAATGTGACCCAGTTAAAGGATTTAATCACTTTGTTAGAAGTGAGCCTGGTTAGAGGGCTTAGACCATTCCATTATAATTTCACCTTGATTAAAAGGATTTAACAATATGACTGTTGGGTAAACCTTATTTAAAAGGATTTTGCAACTGATACAATGGTTAGAAAGTAACAGCAAATTGTGATCTAAAACATACAACTCACTTTGCAAATGCAAATCCAATTATATCTCAAATGTTAATTCACTGACTAGCCTTCATTTTCATCTCCATCACTCTCATCTTCTCGGAAATCCTTCAAACAATCGCCATTGTGCATTCTTGTACTTCTCTCTTTAGCCTTCTCTTCCATCTTAGATTTTGCCAATCAAATAAATTAACCTCATACCACCACCACACATATAACCTGCAATTAGGTTAAACTTATACCTCTCTAATTAGGTAGCTTTATCTATTGCTGCTTAATCATCACTGTAGATCTTGGGTTTAGGTCATATCCAATGAATCTTTCCATCATTTAATTTCCATCTACATTGTAGAATACATCCTAAAAATCCTTCCTGAATCCATACATAAAAATGGTTAAACATATATTAAATGCTCATTTAATTCTCCACAATAATCATCCTTATCTTAAATATGCTTCACATATCCCAAGAAAATCAACTATGTTAGCTGGGATCTCAAATCTCTCTCAAACTGCCATAATACTGACACTCATTCAATACTCTATGCTATCTCTCAATCATCTCTGTGTAACTCGGTGACTCTCTAACACTCGGCACATACTGATGCTTGGTCAAAACTAAAATTTGCTCAGCATATACTAGCGCCTGGTTGACAGTCGCATCACTCGGCATTACTTGGCACAAACTTAAGTTCCTTAATCTTCTGCTCTGTAACTCGGTCAAGACTATCCTTGTAGTCATCCAAACTTCACTTAGACTTAAGATAAAAAAATCTATTACCTTGTCAAGGTGCGATCTCATCATGTCCCCATTGTAGTTTCACATAACTCAACCATTCACCAGGTCTTCTTGTTATCTCTCCTTTTCAAATCTTCTTCATCAATCAATTGATATGGAACTTTACAAGATAGCAATTGTCTTACCAGTTAAGGTTTGACATCAATGGAAATATAACAATTATAGTTTTTTCTGGGGCTACCTAATGTGCATGAGGAATAGCAAAAAGTCCAAATTTCTTTAGATGAGAGTCTTCCTTTTCACGAATTCTCTCATATCCTCAGTGACCAAAATAGGGTAGGTAGGGACAAGAAGTTTATTGATCATAAGCTTGTCATAGAATCTAGGCTTACATATGGCTAGGTGCTCCCTAATATTAACAAAGACTCTATCTAATCTCTTTCTTGAATAAACAACAACACAATTTACCTATATCATATTTGTCCTTATAGATATGCATACAAATGGATATGAACATCACAGGGATGTATGGGTTAGCTCTAAATTTATCAGCGTTGGTTATAAATTCATGCCCTAGGATCTTGAATACTCCCCTACTGACCAATCCATGCTTAACCACCAAGATTTTCTTCATCCTATCAACCATTATTTAAGTATCAAAATTCATTTTCTAGTTAATCCCCCAGAGGTTAATAGGTGTCTTTAAGATAAAAAATGAGCTAAGGGAACCTATTCACACCATGCATTCAAAGAAAAATCATTTCAAACTGTTAGAAACACTGAGAGGGAGGGGGGTGAATCAGTGTTTGTCTATTAATTATATTTTAGCAACTTTAAATTTGAATCAAATAGATAACCAATGAAGCATAATACATTAACTCATAACACAAGATATGATTACAGGGAAACCTTGATCAAAGGAAAACCTTGGTGGGAATTAGTACCCACAAATGATTGTACTAGTATAATGAACCTGTTAAATTTCCTTTGCCCTGTTAGGAGCAGTCTTTACAATTCAAGTACAATGACCCTGTTAGGAGTCTTTACAAAAACCTTGTTAGAGGTGGTTGGATCACTGCCAGAGCTCACTGATCAATAAGGTGAAGGCTACAACCTTCATATAACTGATATACACTATATCAAAAATGAACTGCTGAAATGAAACTATTGTCTGATCAGTTCCGTTTATGCGTTGATGCTTAAAACTCTTGTATAATTCTACTTCATACTGACTTTCTCATATTGATCTTCTGAATATCTTCTCTGCTTCTTATTCATAGACACACTAATACAAAAGTGCATGTCTAGTATATATACATGCCTGAATAGATGCGACTAATAGCAAGACCTTAGTCAGCCCAAAAACAAAATATACAACGCTTCCAAATAAATTGGCTTAAGCGTGTTTACAATAATGTTTAAGACATATTTACAAACTTATTAAAATAGGTGCATAGCCTTTAAAAAACAAAATATTATACCCTAATCCACAAACTGAGGTTGGCTCCATACTCTATTTGTTGAACAGTTAGTTGCACTTAATCTTCCTGTAACTTCTCCGTACTGTCATTACGTATCATGTGTGTATAGGGTAAACACAAAAACATATCATAGAGCTTAAGTATGAATGTGCATATATTGACTCGATCGTACACACGTGCGTTGGTGCTCTGATCAACTGAATAACTCTGTACTATTCTATTTTCTGTACTTAGTCAATTTTGCTCTTCAAATTTTATTTTCAAAACTTCATATGACTTTGTTTCCATAATGACAACATAAAATAAGTCATATAAACTCAGATTATCAACTTGCCAACAATCTCCCCCTTTGTCATTAATGGCAACAAAGGAATGTGGCCAAGTTGTTTTAAAATTTGACTTAACAACAAAAACTGTATATTATGAATTTGGCTATATACCATACTCCTTATATACATACATACATTACTCCCCCTTTGACATTAATGACAAAGGTGTCAAAATTGTGAGTCTCTAGGTACTTACTCCAAGTACACATCTAGATAAGCAATATGAAGATTCTTGATCTCTTGCTGCCAAAATGCCTTCAGTGCATCAACTGTCTGAAGATGGGCGCATAAGGCATATGTAAGATTCTCCATCTTTGTTAGATCCATGCAGGGTCCTTGATCATAGGTGGCAATGGTTGCATCTATCTGTTTGATGTTCTTGTTCAAAATAGCTAAGGATGGCGCTAGTGTATTTCTCAGTTGGGTCTGCCTGATCCTTATCTTATTGATCTCCATCTTATCTTTTTCAAACTTATCTATTTGCCCTTGATAGATATTATTATAGATATTGATGTCTTGGGATGATGTTTCAACTAATTGCCTTATGTTTTCAACCAAGATATCTGCCTCATCAATCTTCTTGTTGTGCTTAGAAGTGATTTTGCCTCTATTCATGCAATTTTCTATTACTTTCGTACCTTTTGATGCCAACTCTTTCAGAATAGTCTGACCAATCTTCAATGAATTGAGATCTAAAGATAATTTCTTTACCAATTCATCCAATCTTTCCTTTTTGTAATTTTCCTCTGCAGTTCTAGTAGCTGAGTCTACTAAACTTCTGAATTGTGCTTTGAATCTTTTTAAGATGCTATCTACATCATCAACTGACTGAATTTTAGCCACTTTCTTGTCTCCAGGCACTAAGTCATTCAAGATGTTCACTGACTCTAGAAAGAGAGTGTTTCTCATAACTTGTTTCTCTTTGGATTTCTCCATGGCTAAGACACTGATCTTAATCAAATCTTCTTCTCCCCATGCATCTAGGCTTGCTGAGTTAGGAGTTAAACTTGACAACAATGGAGTTGATGGTTGAATAGATGGAGTGAATATATCATTTTGACTACTATCCATACATTCACTTTTCTCTGGGATATCCATAATAGGTGGTTCATTAGATTGATTATCTTCCTCATTGTTCAAATCTATTGAATCTTTAGGAGGAGCTTCATCTTGCTGTAACGAAGTATTGTCCGTGCATACCTTCTCTGTTTCTTCAGTGCTGAAAAATGCTTTTTCAAAATTTTCCATGTCATTATCTGAAGTTGTCATGGATATCTTAACATCATTGATCACGATAGTCTCTTCTGAATCTTTGGTTGTAATAGAAGGTGATGAAACTGTGGGCGCTGAATCATGTGGACCTGTCATAGGTGCATTTGTAATAACTAATTATTTATCTTGTTTGGGAGGGACTGGAGTTACTTTAGCTGTAGGTGTCATAGATGGATACATGTGCCTATCCAAAAATACTTTCTCAAATTCTTTCTGAGTCTCTTCGCCAACCAGTTCATACTCTTTGTTCATTATATGAAGAGTTCTTGTTTTGGTTCTGAGAAGAGGTTTTACCAAATCCAACAGTATAGCTTTCTCATCATGTGAGAAAAAAGGGAGAAGACAATGTAATGTTTCTTCTCTAATCCTCATATCTTCCTCTATTGCTTGTCTCTTCAATAGGTCTAGTATGTTCCATACTTTGTCTAGTATGATTGTCTTGAGTTCCAATACTGTCCTCTTAAAATTGATCATATGTGAGATAATCATAGAGTGAATTTTTGATTTATCTATCTCTTGGTACTTGTCATAGACATTTTTAATAGAGTCTAGTCTTCCTTCATTCACAATTTTGTTCTTTAAGACTGTCAGACTAGGTATGAATCCTACCTCAAGAGGGGCTTGAGTGTTCTTTACCTTTCTCCTTGTTGTCCTTGAGGATGGGTGACTTGTGGGAACTTTCTTCCTTCTTCTGGTCAACTTGCTTGGTACTGATGGTGGAGAGGAATCCAAGTCAATAGTAGTTGATGGCGCAGATGTACCTTCATCATATTTCTTCTTATTCTTTGGGATATCATCATATTTTTCTATTTTTACTTCTGCGGGAGTTTGTTTGAGCTCTCTTGCAATTTTAGCTTCCCTAGCTTTGTCTAGGTCTTCTTGTGTGACCCCATGCACTTTTAGGATATTGGATGTAATCCTTGATTCCTTCCTTTTGTTATCTACATTGTATAAGACATAATCAACTTGATTTGAATTCTCTATGTATGTACCCCATCTTGGCTCATTTGGATCTTTAGGCACAGACAAAAGAACTTGGGCATATCCTTCCAACACATATTCTTCAACTTCATAACCAAGTGGATGAATCCATTTTGTTCTTGGCTCAACTTCTTCCATGCAAGTACAGTCAGTTTCCACCATGAAGCATATGGTGTCCTTGTATTTATCAACTATCTTCTCAGGTATCCTGAACCTCTTCTGCATCTTGATCCTGAATGTTTTGATCTCCATGTCCATAGAATCCTTTACACTACTTTCTGATGTAGCTTTTAGTGAAATTTGTGACATAGTGGGTTTGCTCCTGTTCAGGTAAAGATTAGAGACTTTACCAACAATGTGGAAGTATAGGTAGATGATCAAGGAGCCAAATCTGAATATTTTTCTCTTATCATGCTTGATAGTTCTTATGTTCTCAATCAGTTGTGCGCGCAATATCTCACAAAGATTATACTGTGTATTATCTCTTACCATCCTTATTGCTGCTAGAACTGTTGTTGCAAATACACTATTGAGTCTACTAGCATGTTGGAACTTGTAGCCGAGTATCATGGTGATTATTTTGATATCATCCTCCTTAATAGGATCAACAGTCATTCTGCGCCTATCACTTCTGGATAAGCATGCTTGTTCAACCTGTTTCTTTACATCTTTACCAGTGGGAAGAACTAGTCCAACCTTAGGGAGTCCAGCCATTTCATGAATAAGATCAGTAGTAATGAGGACAAGAACTTTACCAATCCATTACAAATCATCATGTATCCTACTAAGTAAGATTTTGACCCATTTTGGTTCATAGAACTCATGCACGTTTGAAAACTTGAAGATAGGGTTATCAGCGAGATGTGAGAATTCATCCTTAAATGAGTAGTCTGGTTTCATCATAAATTACATGAGCATTTCTATGTTGTTATCCCCAACATTTTCCTTCTTACAATAGATGTAAGCGTGAATGTCCTCTACATGCACAACTCCTAGGGGAGTCTTGGAGAATGCCCCTTCTACATCATCTAATACAGACTTGAATAGATGCTTCTTAAACACGTATCTCTTCTTCTTAGACATGTCAAACACTATAGGAGTAGCCATTACTTACTTGTTGCTTGCTTAAGTAGGGTTTTTAGAGATTTTGAAATGACGCGTCCGCTAGGGTTCCATTTCAAATTTGATTTGTCTTTCTAATCAACCAATCAGTTTATCCTTCAACACTTTGATGCTAACTATTGTTGTGATCTCTGAATGCAAAAATCTCAAATGCAAAGTGAGGATAAAAGATTGTTTACTAACTTATATAAAATTTACTTCATTTAATGCTCGAAGTCGTAACATGGTTAACACAAAGAATTTCAATCTTTGCTTCTGACACTGTTCAAGCTATGTGTCCATGCATTTTCCTCAATCCATCACCAAATGCATGAATTCATACGTGCATACTCAGAGGTGAGTATACTAGCCACACAGGGGTTCAGAGCTAGAATAGCTCCCCCTAAGACCATGAGGGTCATCTAACCAGAAGTAGAAGGTGCGTCCATTATGGATGCATCTAATACCTTGTTCTCATCATTATCTTTCTTTACTTTAACCCATATTTTACCTGAATCTTTTGTAGCTTGTACAAACTTGACTTCACCAGATTCTTCAAATAAAGATTCTTAGGCTTCTCTTATTTTTGAGTTCTGGATCTACAAAACCTTGAGATGTGTCCATCTTTGCCACATGAGTGACAAATGATTGGAGGTCTATTGATATTGTTTATCATGCTGCGTTGCTTGGCTGTGTGTCCATTATAGTTACATATCTGACATGTAATGTTCTAATAGTTTCTCTAAGGTTGATTTCTCTAATTGTGTTGATTCAGATTTATTTGATTATGTTGTGACTGATTTCTTTGACTTGTTCTGCAATGAATAGCCCTATGACCAAATTTATTATAGGAATAATAATAGCCATTGAAAGTTCTTACCTCTTTACAATCTATTTCCAAATGTCCATGCTTGTTACAGGCATAACAAGTTCTGTTAACTTGCTTGAGTTCATCTTTAGGTGGTTCTGTTTTAGCATCTGCAAGGTTCTCAGTTTTCTTTGATTGTGTAGATATCTCTTGTGCTTTCTTTCTTTCTTGCATTGAATTGATTTAAATTTGAGCTACATTGTATCCAACACTAGTAGTATCACCATTTAGCTTCTGTCCATAAAGTTGCGATTGAATTAGATCAGAACTTGTGTGTAGTTTATCAATCTTATCTTTTGCTTATGTTAATTCAGATTCTATCTTTTTCTTAATGTTTTCCAACTCCAAGATTTTCATGTTTCCTTGCATAAGTTCATCATCTAATTGTTTACTCTCTTTGGTCTTTTCTTCAATAGAAGTTAGGCTATTTGTAAGTTGTTCATTCAGATCTTCAATCTTATCTTTCAAGGACATGGTTTCTTCATTCATCTTTTTGACCATTTTTCCCAAATCATTTGTGGAGCAACCTTTCAAATCTATTCTTAATTTCTTGATAAGCATTTGGGAACCATCAACTTTTAGTTTTAGTTCTTCATTTTCTTTTTCAGATCTGTTAAGATCTTCAAGGGCTGCTTCAAGATTATTTTTTTAGATGTTTTGCTTTTGCTGAATCCAATATCTCCTCAAGTGGTTAAACTTTCTTTTAGAGGACCAGAGCACTGATACCAATTGTTAGAAACACTGAGAGGGGGGGTGAATCAGTGTTTGTCTATTAATTATATTACATAAACTTTAAATTTGAATCAAATAGATAACCAATGAAGCATAACACATTAACTCATAACACAGGATATGATTACGGGGAAACCTTGATTAGAGGAAAACCCTGGTGGGAATTAGTACCCACAAATGATTGTACTAGTATAATGAACCTGTTGAAGTTCCTTTGCCCTGTTAGGAGCAGTCTTTACAATTCAAGTAAAATGACCCTATTAGGATTCTTTACAACAACCCTGTTAGAGGTGGTTGGCTCACTGCCAAAGCTCACTGCTCAATAAGGTGAAGGCTACAACCTTTAGATAACTGATATACACTATATCAAAAATGAACTGCTAAAATGACACAGTTGTCTGATCAGTTCCGTTTATGTGCTAATGCTTAAAAATCTTGTAGAGTTCTACTTCATACTGACTTTCTTATATTGATCTTCTGAATATCTTCTCTACTTCTTATTGATCAACACGCTAATACAAAAGTGCATGTCTAGTATATATACATGCCTGAATAGACGCGACTAATAACAAGACCTTAGTCGGCCCAAAAACAAAATATACAACACTTCCAAACAAATTGGCTTAAGCATGTTTACAAGAATATTTAAGACATATTTAAAAACTTATTACAATAGGCGCATAGCCTTTACAAAACAAGATATTATACGCTAATCCATAAACTGAGGTCGGCTCCATACTCTGTTTTCTAAATAGTTAGTTGCACTTAATCTTCCCGTAACTTCTTCGTACTGTCATTCTGTACCATGCGTGTATAGGGTAAACAAAAAAACATATCATAGAGCTTAAGTATGAATGCGCATATCTTGACTCGATTGTACACACATGCGTTGGTGCTCTGATCAACTGAATAACTTTGTACAGTTCTGTTGTCAATTTTTCTCTTCAAAGTTTATTGTCAAAAATTCATATGACTTTGTTGCCATAATGACAACACAAAATAAGTCATATACACTTAGATTGTCAACTTTCCAACACAAACAACCAAGGACAAGGATTTTTAAAACCTCTTGTATTCTGGATTCTTCTTTTAGAATCAATTAACGTTTTGCTTAATGCTTGCCACCTATTTAAATTATAATGAATTGGATAAAATACTCATGAAATAATGAGGTGATATAACATGTAATACCCACCCCTTAGTTTTCTTTTCAATTTCAGTTTCCAAACTCTTTTAGGCCTTTTCATGTATGCGTTGGTTATTTCAGTTGGTTTTGAGGATATTCATGTATTACTTTTCATTATATTATTTATCCATTCGATAGTTGTGTTATATTATGTGTTACAGATGGTTTATGGTTATTTCATGATGGTTATTTATATGTTATGAGATCATTTTGATTATGGATTTACTAACAATACTGGCATTATATTATGTGCATATGGATCATTCATATATTTTATATTTCTATTTGGTGTGTTTTATATGGTATGGGATAGAGTCATAGTTACTTGCTTCGGTGAGATCCACATGATAAACTAATCTCAACCATTCGTTGTTATATTATATGTGTGTATATTCATCTTTGTGATGATGGGTTTATAAGTACCAGGCAATGTCTTCCCTGAATTGGCAGGAGTGAGTGTTCCCTATCGCAATATCTCTATGGTGAAAGAGAGGAGATAATATTCAGGCCTAAATCCCTACCGTAAACCCTTATTTTGTCCTAGAAATGGACAAGAATATGACCGACTATCCTATCTGAATCCGTCAAGGTGACATGGACTCATGAGCCTATCTGTGTGTGGTTGTATTTCTGTTTTAGTTGTTTTCATGGTTGGGTGGTTTTCAGTTGGATTTGTGATGCTTTTGGCTTGTTTGTTTAATGAATATTCATGGTAAATATTGATGTTAATAATTGCACCTTTGATAAGGTTAAAACATTAATATATTAAATAAGGCTATTTAATAATTAAATATTAATTAAATGACTATATTTAATTAATTGATTTAATTATTAAGTCTTAATTTAATAATTATTTAATCCAAAAATTATAATTAATTGTGCAAATTGAATTATTAAATATTACTTTAAGTTGCATGATTAATTTATTTAATTTAATTAAAATATTCTTATGCTTTTTTATTGACTTTGACTTTTTATTTTTAAGTATAGTTGTGCATTGTTTTAAGTGCAATTGAAATTAAAGTATTTATTTCAACTAATAATTAATATTCCCAATTAGGGTTGCACTTTTGTAAACCTAATTACCTGGTTTTCTATATATCTAAATTGAAAGCCATTTGGAGGCAGTTCAATCAGGTGGAAGGAGAATTCGGGTGGTTAAAGAATTTGTTGAAATCCTAGGAGTATTTTGGAATCGTGTGTGCTTTGGGATTTGTATCGAATCTTCTCATCAGAACTACTAAGGTAGGATTTTGAAACTTGTTAATTTTAGCTTTCCAGATCCATGTCTTCTATGCATCTGGATTGCTAGGATCTTGTGTCTAAAACTTCCTTGTTTGATATTGTGTGTTTAAAATTGCTTAAATTGAGTAATAGGTCGTTTGATCAATTCGGTGATTTTCCTTCCTCTGTGTGTATCAGATCTTCTTTTTGGGCATTAGGGTTTCGTGTGTATATGTTTTAGTTTTCAAAATTACCATTAGGGTTTCCATATCTGTGATTAACTCTTTCCTTTGTGAGAAATGTGTATTATTGTTAAAATTGATATTTGGGTTTCAGATCTGTGAAAATCCCTTACCTGTAATTGAAAGATCATACCTTTACCAGATTCCTCTTCAAAACCCCAGATCTAGAGCGCATGAAAATAAAAGAATAGTGGGGTTAATATTTGCATGATAGAGTAATAAATCCTTATAATTGTAAAATTGCATGATTTCCCTACATTAATAATTTGCATGTTTCACAAAGGTATCATTATCTTCCTCTTTGAAAATTTATTGTTTTTGTTAAAAAATATAATATATATTTTGCTTATATGTTTATTGCCTAAATGCATGAGATTATGTCTTTATATTGTTTTTCATTAAAAAAATTAAATAAAAAAAATATTATAAGTTGTTTTTAAAAAAATACAGACTGGTTATTTCTAATATTATTTTTGATATATATATATATATATATATATATATATATAATGGTTTAAATGTTTTAAAGAATATGTTTTTCTTAAAAAAAAATAAAAAGAAAATTTTTTAAGTGAGGTGGGGTTTAACCCATCCCACTTACCAAAGGGGCGGGGGGGAGTCGTGGCCTGCTAGGCGTGACAGCCTAAGCTGTAGGCACGACAGCCTAGCTGTCGGCCGCAGCAGCTGTGCTTTCCTTAAAGGAAGGGACTGCGGGGGGTGTGGGGCCCGTCCCCCGCCCCAAGGTCATTTGGTATATATATTTTTAAATTAATTTTTATTTATTTATTTTTGATGGAGGGTTTAGGATCCTGATACCTCTTTAGCTTAGAGCCAAGGACTTCACCTGGGGCACGATCCCTTATGATCTTGGGCCTTGCACTCAGCAAGACTTGGCTCTTTATTTATTTTTACAAAAGTTCTTTTAATTAAAATTTGTTTTTTTATTATTATTTTAATTAATTAAAGTTTTATTATGTAATTTAGTTTTTAGGTAATTTAATTAATATTAATATGTTTTCTCTTTCATATAGTTTAAATGATGTAGTGTTATTAATTATTAATGATTATATTAATAGGTATTAGTATTAAAAGATTAATATTAATATTTAATTATTTTTAGATTATAGTATGTTGAAATTGTTTTGAGAATTTAGTAATTTTTGAATGGACTAATTTATATGTATTCTTTTATAAATTAATCTATAGGTAAATTAGTTTGTATTTTTTTCTTAAAGATTTAATGATTTTGTGGTTAGTGTTTTTATTGGATAAACTAAATGTATAATGCACCTTATAGATTGGTTAATTATGTTTTAATGATTGTTTGGAATTGAGTTTTTTATCATGCAATGTTGTTTTTCTAGATGGCTATCAGATGAATTATGTACTTCTCTCCTTTATGGATGTGTATTGTTTTTCTGGTATCTGTTGGGACTAGTTGACCCTTAGGATGTTGTACCAGGACTTGTTGGGAATTTATTGCTAGTTAGTTATGTATGATTATTTCGTGTTGTTGGAGTTCAGTTGTTCGATCTTTTTACCAAACCTGGTATGTTTGAATTCATTTTAAGTGACCTTTTAAGAGTACCTTATGATGTTATGGTTAATGGAGAATCAATAGTGCCTGTATGGGCAGGAACCAGTGTATGAAACTTATGTGTGTATTAACGACCTTGAGCCTAGGGGAGGTTAACTAGGTGCATCTTAGGAGAGATGCTTACAATAGGGGTCTGGGGCCCAAAGAGGCCAGTTCTAGGGTAACCTATCATAAGTTGTTAATAAGTGATAATTTAATAATAAAACTTGGGGTTAACATTAAATACAAGATTAGTTATCATGTTGAGGGTTCGTGGTCCAGAATGATTACTCCAGAGTAACTCAACTAGATGATGCTTTAGGGTCTGGGGTCCAGAGAGACTAATCCAAGGTAACTCAAGTATATGACCATATGATGACACTCCTATAGTATGTAGCCTAATTTTTCTCCATGGGTCCTGCTTTACGTTGGTGGTATGTATTTGACATTTGGCTTTTTGGTTTTAGTAGTTGGTGCATGCTGGTGTTTTGGTTAATTTATGTATGTCCTTTACCTTTGGATGGTGTACCCTTGTGCAAACCTTTGATCTCCAGTGTGTCTTTGTCTTTCCTTTCCTTGTACTTTTTCTTTAGTCTTTCTTGTTGTGTACCCATGTGTGTGGGCATGATGTTATCTCCTTAGCACGATGGAGTGGACCTTTGGTTCAACGAGTTTGAGTGGTAGTGATTCTTTTACCATTTGAGATCTGATATCTTATTCTTTCTTGGATGATCCTTATTGAAGTTCTACCTTCTTTCTCTTGGAGACTTGTTTAGTTTCGTGATTTGTGTAACTATATCTTATATGTATTTTGGTTGACATCCTTTCAGAGGATGTGTTGTATTGTTATTTATTATTGCATACCCTACGACTTGTGCAGTGGATGCTAACTCATTTAGGTATACCTTGGATATCAGTTGCATATGTGATCTTATTATATGAGATGGATATTCAATTCTGTTGATGTAATTATTATATTAGTTTTTTATAGTTGTTCTTTGTAGTTCAGTTTTCATAAGTAATTCTATGTCAAGGAACCCTTGAGATTCATAATCTTTGTTTGAGTTATGAGTATGTTGTGTGTTTCATTGGTTTTCTTCCGTGTTGTTATCATTATTATTTATAAAAATTTAAATATATATATATCTTGTAAACTTAGTTGCATGTATAGGTTAGATTCTCCTGGGTTCCCTAGCGGGGCATTACAAAACACATGTTTCCAGACTTGACCAGCTCACAAGGCATAGGCCTGAGAGCAAAAACTTATCTGAAACAAGAAAAAAGGCCAAGAAATAATTAATATTTTGACTCCTAATGAACATTAAAAGGGGTTAAGATAACAATTAGTCTTAACTGATCTAACTCAGTTAAGAAGCATTTGGGCACTCAAATGATATTATATATAAGTATAAATATACCTACGATATATATATATATATATATATATATATATATATATATATATATATATATGTATGTATGTATGTATGTATGTATGTATGTATGTATGTATGTATGTAAATAAAAATGTAAATGAATATATATAATATTATTAAAATGTATATGTGTATATGTGTGTGTGTGTATAAATAAGTAAGTAAATAAATAAGAATGTACCAATAAGTATGCCTATATATATGAGTAGATTAATATGTTTTTTATGCATCTATGTGTACATAAAAATAGCAATATAAATTATATACCTACATACATACATGTGTGTGTGTGTGTGTCTGTTTATACACACACACACAAGAAAATATATATATATATATATATATATATATATCAAGGAGAGTGAATGTGACAACTTAATTAAAACATGTATAAATTGATGAATTTAGCTATAAAAAAAAACTCTATGTGAGTTAAAGTACTCAACAATAAATTTAAAAAAGTATAAATAAACAAGAGAGAATATTATATATATATATATATGAACACCACTATGTGTGTGTGTCTTAGCTAAAGATTATATATGTGTGTGTGTGTGTGTGTGTGTGTCTATGTATGTATGAGTGGCATTAAGAACTACACAAATGGATGGGATAAAATGAATGAGGTGGTTAAAACAAACATACCAATCTGATGGGGATAGTACAAAGAGGGGGAGTAATTGGGGAGTGAAGCCAGGAAAACTGATATTAAGACATTGATCTAGTGACCTATCTGACATAGTCATGGTCAGAGCTTCCCCAATGGATATGGTCCAACCATACAACAAGAGTCAAGACAACAAAAATAAGCAACGCAGAAACAAGTATAGACAATCAACATGCCATAACAGATCTTTGCATTATCATAAAGTTAGGTATTTATATCACATTGGTCTGCAACATGCAGATTACAAAATTTTTACATACATGTCTAATTACAACAAAAATCTAGTTCTAAACCCTAATGCTAACCATCCAAGTTTATCTCCTAAGAACTTACTCAAACAAAGATCAAGAGCCTCAATATCTAGATCCTTCGCAACTCAAAAGTTGGCTAGATCAATTACATTTTCCAAGATTAAGAAAATGTAATACCACAATATAAGTACGGACCCAAATCATAAAGATCTTAATGTCAAGATGTAGAAATGATGTGTGATCTAAGAGAGATGTTGGCCATAGATCCAAGAGCATCGGGATATGAGTCACCAAGATTTTTTGATTGGGAAACTGCTTCATGAGATCGGAAAACCTTAACTAATCTCCACTTTCAACCTTGTGTTAAGTCTCCTTTCGATATCTCTACATAGTATTTAACATACCTCCCCCACTATGCCTGTAAGATCCTCTAGGAGTTCCCAAAATTATATAAGTTGTCAGTTTCACTAAAAATTCCATAGGAATCCTTTAACAATAGGGCTTGTTCTTCATCTCCCAGGTTCCAAGTTAATCTCTCCATGATGGTTTTCCTACATTCCATCATAAAATTCTAGATATGTGACCCTTTAAGGGGGAGACAGTTCTAAATATACTAGTGGGTCCATAATAATTTAGATATTTATGACATAACATCCTGACCCATTTAAGGTTTGGATTAGTGTACATCTTCCAAATAAGTTTATCTCCAAGAGACCTACTTTATTCTCTAATATTCTTAACCCCAATTCCCCCCTCTTCTTTTGGTCAACATATTTTATCTCATGCTACTAATTAGATGTTTTTCTTATCTTTTCTACCTTTCCAAAAGAAGGATCTTAGATACCTATTTAATTCCTCTCCCTTTTGTGTAGGTTGTTAGTAATAACTGAGGGGGGGGGGGGGTCAATCAGTGGCCTCAAAAATTTATCCTTTAAACTTTAATCCACCAATCAATACACCTCAGATTATTAAGTCCCTACAAGATTCATGCCTTGAAATACTTGAAATAATTAACCGTCTGTCAGTTTACTTTGTCTGTCCTTGTTCTCCTTGATTACCGATAAGTAGTCAAACTTATTTACCGATACTTAGTAAATATGCAGAGTATACCAATCAATCCAGAAATGCATATGTGAAATGTAAAACAATAAAGTAATAAACCATACACGCATAACACAAGAATTTTAACGTGGAAACCCTGTTAAGGGAAAAACCACTGGGACAGGTACCCAGAATTTTCACTCTTCTGAAGTGAGCCCTGTTAGGAGCCAACCCTGTTAAAGGTTACAAACACACTGTTAATGTCTATACTGGAAACCTACCTATTGGGAGCACGCTCAAACATGCAAACATTAGAGGATATAAATTATTTAAACTACATTAACATGTCTAAAGCATACTCTTAAAAGACAAGAAGACTCCACCATGACCTCCGATGAGCTGAACAAGGACACCCAAGACCTTGTTGATTTGCTCTTAGAGAGATTTGTGGGTTTTCTCTCCCAACACAATATCAAATCCCACTATTGATCTTTGAATGTAAACTAAGATGCAAACTAATGAGACAAATGAAAGGCTCAAGAACAAGTATGAGGAACTTGTCTCAAGCTATTCATTGAATGCA
>MU226254.1:1527064-1544262 GCA_018584345.1 Thuja plicata
AAAGGGATAGTATTTAAATTAAATTCAAATACTTAGGAGCATGAATCGTATTTAATTAAATAAATTTAATTAAATAGATAGAAGAATATAACAAATATAATTAATTAAAATTAACTATAATGTTATGTGAATATTAATTAAATTAATATAAGGACGATTTTAGACATCTACAGTTAAGTGCGACCTTGTTAGAGGATTTTTATACATAGGTTGTCACTTAGTATCTGGCATCTATTTTGCTACCATCCTTGAACCAGCCTCCTTCTTAGACTCTCAATAGGCTTTAGACAAATCTTGCTACCATCCTTGAATCAACCTCCTTCTTAGTCTCTCAATAGGCTTTATGCAAATTCAGTGCTACTTTCATGAATCAACCCTTTTGGTAATCTGTTAGGATATACCTCAATTATAGAAGACTGTTAAGTCCTGCTCTGTTAAGAGACTTGATGCTTCAATGGTTAAACTGAAACACTATGACCTATTTCTAATGCAACTTTGAATTGCATATTTTTAGATCTATTTAAGTACAATACCTCTCTGATCATTGTATCAATTCAATTCCTTTGTGATCCACACTTTCTTCTCTGTGATGTTGTGCTTCACTATTCGTTGGTGTCTATAGAATTCTTTAGCTCTCCCTCAACTTGATTGATCAGGACTATATGAAGGTTATCCTTCACTAGTTTCTCTTCAGAACCTTCTTTCTATTCACTCCCCTTCCATGTATCTGATTGCTTGCGGAAATGAATTATGCTTGTCTCTTATATAGACATGATATTCCTTAATTCATGATTCATGATTCTTGATTCTTGGCATGAAAAATAATCCAGCCAAATTGATTTACGGCTTTAACTCCTGATTTATCTCGTAGTTATCTTCTTGCCAACTGCACAAATCTTCTTTAAATCAATTGCTTAACTATGGTCAAATAAAACAAATAAAATAACCAGTTAAGTCTATCATTAAGCTCTGCCAGCTAGATATTTTGTCATTTTATAATCTCTCTGTTCCGTTAGTCAATTCTGCATTTTGTCATCGGTGATAACTACCAGTTCCATCGATGTAACTTCAGTTAGCTTCGGGATCTCTGTCCGCCGGTCATCATTGGATCTTGCTCGTCGGGAAAATCTATTTTTAGGTCATCGGGCATCATGTGATTTTTCTTCGTTGGGCAACACTGTCTTTTGCTCGTCGATTATCACTGTGACTTTTTCTTTGTCTTTACCGATGGTGTGCACTCCATTGGTGTTGTCTGTCACTTAGTGAATACTTGACTTTTATGCATTGCTAAAAGCATAATCATTATTCCATTGATTCTCTGAAGTCTTTGGTATTATGTACATGACCGTACAGATGATATCAAGTTGACATCAATGAAAATTCAAACCATTAACTGATTTAATGTCTTGCATCATCTTCAGCTTAACATTATCAAACATTCAATCAGTTGCATGTCATCAATCTCTCCCTTTAGCATTGATGGAAACATACTATATTATCACACTATACTATTTCTAATACAATATGAAATACAATTGTTGAGATTCATCAAATTACCAAACAGTTTATTTTGATAACTGATAAAAATGTTTGACCACCGGTAAGCTCTGTGTTAGCTTAGATTTGATTCTTGCAGCTTTCTTTGTTTCTTCTTCTGATGTGTTGTGTCCTTTGTTTGTGTCAATTTCTCTCGTTTGACTGTTCTTCTTCTTTGATGTCTCTGTCTTTTGTTTGCAACTTTTATACAAATTCTCTCCCTATGGATAGGATCTCTCCCTTTTTGGATTAATCTGATAATGAATAGTTTATGATGATAATATGGATATATTACTTTCTCTCCCTTTGACAACAATGCCAAACAAATATTTTACAAATATATGACATTCATGTTAAACAATTATTTTCTTCTATCCATAATATATTCCTTGAATTTCCCTTATCCATCATTAATACAACAATATTCTCTGGTGCTCGGTTCTGATATATACCTTTCTGTATATAGATGTAGCTTTGAAGCTCATCTTTTGCTTGCATCAATCATGAATGATATTCTGAAAATATATGGCTGATGCAACCTTCAATCCTTTACTGAATGGTAGACATGGGTTTGACCCCTAGTCTCTTTCTCAAGTACTCAAATGTATCCTTGGGCAGTGGCTTGGTGAAGATATCAGCCAATTATTCTTTTGATTGCACATTATATTCAAGTATCACCTTTTTTTTTTGAACTTGTTCTCTTAAATAATGATACTTGATGGAAACGTGTTTAGTCTTTGCATGCATGATTGGATTCTTGAAAATGTTTATTGCTCTGGTGCTATCACAATAGATAATCACTAGTTCTGAGATCTTCATATACATACCTTCTAGCAATTGTTTGACCCATGCAATATTTGAGCAGTTTACAGTAGTAGCAACATATTCTGCTTCTGCATTAGACTGAGAGATGCATTCTTGCTTCTTGCTAATCCATGTGACTAGTCTATCACCCATAAAGAATGCTTCTCCAGTTGTGCTCTTCTGATCATCAAGATTTCTAGCCCAACCAGCGTCGGTAAACACTTTTAGTTCAAATTTGCCTTCTCTTCTATACCTTAAGCCAAATTTCTCAGTATTCTTCAGATATCTTAGAATTATTTTCACAGTAGTCATATGTGATTCCCTGGGGTTAGCAAAAAATCTAGCAACAATTCCTACTGCATGTGTAATATCTGGTCTTGTGTCTACAACATATATGAGTTTTCCTATCATTGATCTGTACAAAGTCTAATTTACCTCTGTTGTCTTGTCTTCCTTTGTTAATTTGCATCCAGTAGCCATCGATGTTCCAACAGGTTTGGAATCTTCCATCTTGAATATTTTTAGGACCTCTTTGATGTATTTGGACTATGTAATGAAAATACCTTCACTTTGTTGAATGATCTATAGACCAAGAAAGAACTTGATCTCTCCAAACATAGGCATCTCAAACTCTTTGCTCATTTCATCAGCAAATAATTTGCATAGCACATCATTGCCTCCAAATATGATGTCATCAACAAATATTTCAACAATCAAAGTGTTAGCATTAATATCTTCTTTCAAATAAAGATTATTGTTTTCACTATTCCTTATGAATCCAATACTTATTAGATAGGAATGAAGTCGTTCATACCAAGCTCTGGGAGCTTGTTTTAATCCATACAAGGCTTTGTGAAGTCTACATACCATGTCCCTCTTGTCTGGATCTACAAACCCTTTCGGTTGTTCAATGTATACCTCTTCTTCAAGTATTCCATTTAGGAATGTGGACTTGACATCCATTTGATATACTTTGAATCCTTTATATGCCGCATAAGCAAGTAGTATTCTTACTCCTTCTAGCCTAGCAATGGGTGCAAAGGTTTCTCCATAGTTTATACCTTCCTCTTGTGCATACCCCTTGCATACTAGTCTTTCTTTGTTCCTTGTGACTTCTCCATTCTCGTTCAGTTTGTTCCTGAATATCCATTTTGTACCGATGATATTCTTGTCATCTGGTCTTGGCACAAGTGACCATGTCTTGTTCTTCTCAATCTGTTCAATCTCATCATTCATAGCACTTATCCATTCTTCATTATCTAGTGAAGCATTGACAGATTTTGGCTCAAGCTCACAAATTAAGAAATTTGAGTTTAAGGACTTACTTCTTGTTCTTGTACCAACTTTCTTATCTCCTATGATCTATTCCTATAGATGGTTCCTTCTTACATATCTTGCAATTACAGGTACAGATCTTTGTGTATCAGCTTGATCTTCATTACCCTGCACATCATTTTGATCATTATCCTAACCATCAGTAACAACATTATGACCGTTGGTTGCAACATTCTGTTGTTCTAGATTTAAGCATTGTTGCTCGGGTAGAGTTATGGGTTCTTCACAATATACAAACTTGTTGTAGTCTTATGGTTCTTTTGTGCTTTTCAACTCATTCTTTTATGCAAATTTATCAATCTTCACATTTGCACTTTCAACTATTTTGTTAGAAGCCTTGATTAGACATTTAAAATATTTGCTCTTGGTAGAATACCCCAAAAAAATACCTTCATCACTTTTGGCATCAAGATTTCCATTTCTATCATCTTTTAAGACATAACATTGACTACCAAATATTTTGAAGTAACTTACATTGGGTGTTTTACCATACCATAGCTCATAAGGAGTCTTCTTTGAGTCCTTCAATTATACTTTGTTAAGTGTATAAACAGCAGTGCTAACAGCTTCTCTCCAGAAGATTTGGGTGATTTCCTTCTCTATCATCAGTGTTCTTGCATAGTCAACTATTGATTTGTTCCTTCTCTCAGCAATCCCATTTTGCTATGGTGTTCTTGGTGCAGAAACCTGTCTTTTTATACCATGCTCATTACAGAAATTAGTGAATTCATCTGATATAAATTCTCTTCCTCTATTTGATCTTAAAAATTTTAGATCCTTACCACTTTGTTTTTCTACCATAGCCTTATACCATTTAAACATCTTGAATGCTCAGATTTTTCTTTTAGAAACATGACTGTCATCATTCTAGAGTAATCATCAACAAAGAGAATAAAATATCTATCTCCATAATAACTCTTTGTCTTCATAGGTCCACATAAATCAGTATAGACTAATTCTAGAATGTCATCAGATGTATGGGCTTTTCTTTTGAAACTAAACTTTGTCATTTTACCTTTTTGACAATTTTTGCACATGATGTTGTCTGGCTTTGTCATCGTCGGTAAGCCTCTTACACTTCTTCTTTTTCTTATTTTCATCATGTTGTAAAAATTCACATGACACAATATTTTGTGCCACAACCACATGTCTTCATTTCTAGTCATTATGTAAGTGGGATTAGTATCATTCAGATAGAATAAGTTACCTTTGGTCTGTTCACTGGTACCAATCAATTTTCCTGATTCATTGAAGATCTTTGCCTTCTTGTTCTCAAATGCTACTCTGTGACCTGAATTATTCAGCTGAGAAACACTGAATAGATTATAATTCAATCCTTTTACCCAATAAGAATTTTCATATTTAATTAGGTTATTCAGCATTATTGTTCCTTTACCTTCAATTGGACAAGGTGTATCATTTCCCATTCTTACTGTACCACCATTATAGTATTCAAAAGTATTAAAATTTTCTTTGTCACTGGTCATATGGTGAGTGCAGCCACTATCTATAATCCAAATATCATTCTTACTGATCTTAGATATGAGTGTAGTTTCTTCATACCTTTCATCTTCATCTGAATCGTCCTTCACAACTACAAATACCATCTTGATGTCATCATCAGGTTCGGTGTCAGTATCTTAATCTTTTCATGCAGCTAGGTAGCTAGCCTTCTTTCCTTTATCCTTGTAGTCTCGGGTATCCTTTCTTTCTGATCGTCTGTAACCTCTGTAATCTTTGTTATCACCTCTATCAGACTTCTCAAAAGATCTGTCATCACTTCTGTCATCTTTTCTTCTGTTAGGATATCTTGTAGCAAAGTGTCCAATTTCTTTACAATTAAAACATACAAGTGGTAACTTGCCTTTGTATTTACCTTTGCCTCTCTATAATCTTCTGGCTATAAGTGCTTCTATTTCATCTAGATCTTCTTCTTCACTTTCACTTTCACTGTCCCTTCTAGATGAGCATCTATGATTGGATTTTCTTATTTTCATAGAAGACTTAAATGCAGACTCTAAACTTGGTAAGACACTATTGTCAAAGTTATTCATCTCAAATGAAATCAGTCTACAAATTAGGCCATCAAGAGTAACTATATTGTTTTCTACTGCTCTCATTTATTGAATAAAAGAGACTCTAATCGCATATACAGGAAATAAGGTTCTTAAGATTTTACTTACCACTGTCTCCTCTTCAAGTGTACCTCCAACACCTCGTATAGAATTGACTACTTCTTTTATTCTTGTGTTGTACTGTGTGATGCTTTCACCTTCTTTCATTCTGAGATCATCAAACTTTCCTCTAAGACTTTCTGCCTTGGCTCTCAGAATGTTTGTATCACCTCCATGTACAAGCTTCAGTTTGTCCCACATTGTCTTTGCAGTTTTTCAATCTTTGACATCTTCAAATTCAGCATCAGAGAGTGAGGAAGAAAGCTCTATAACCATGCAGTTATGCCCATGCTTCACTCTCAATTGATCTACTATCAATGGTTCTGCAGGAAACACATATTCAGTATCTAAGTATTGATTAATATCATTGTCAATACCTGATAAGTGGAGTCTTATCCTGCTTTACCATGAAGCAAAGTTGTCTTTGTTCAACTTGGGCACATCTCGTTTGTTCATCTTGTGATCTTTTACTTAGGTCTTTAAACCTTCCTTCTAAGCACACAAGCTCTGATACCAATTGTTAGTAATAACTGAGAGGGGGGGGGAGGTGAATCAATGGCCTCAAAAATTTATCCTTTAAACTTCAATCCACCAATCAATACACCTTAGATTATTAAGTCCCTACAAAATGCATGCCTTGAAATACTTGAAATAATTAACTATCTGTCGGTTTACCTTGTTTGTCCTTGTTCTCCTTGATTACCGATAAACAGTAAAACTTATTTACCGATACTCAGGAAATATGCAGAGTATACCAATCAATCTAGAAATGCATATGTGAAATGTAAAACAATAAAGTAATAAACCATACACACATAACACATGGATTTTAACATGGAAACCCTGTTAAGGGAAAAACCACTGGGACCGGTACCCCAAATTTTCACTCTTTTGAAGTGAGCCCTATTAGGAGCCAACCCTGATAAAGGTTACAAACACACTCTTAAGTGCGACCTTGTTAGTGGATTTTTATACATAGGTTGTCACTTAGTATCTGGCATCTATTTTGCTACCATCCTTGAATCAGCCTCCTTCTTAGACTGTCAATAGGATTTAGGAAAATCTTGCTACCATCCTTGAATCAACCTCCTTCTTAGGATGTTAATAGGATTTATGCAAATTCAATGCTAATTTCATAAATCAACCCTTTTGGTAATCTGTTAGGATATACCTCAATTATAGAAGAATGTTAAGTCCTACTCTGTTAAGAGACTTGATGCTTCAATGGTTAAACTGAAATACTATGACCTATTTCTAATGCAACTTTGAATTATAGATTTTCAGATCTATTTAAGTACAATACCTCTCTGATCAATGTATCAATTCAATTCCTTTGTGCTCCACACTTTCTTCTCTGTGATGTTGTGCTTCACTGTTCATCAGTGTCTGTAGAATTCTTTAGCTCTCCCTAAGCTTGATTGATCGGGACTGTATGAAGTTTATCCTTCACCAGTTTCTCTTTAGCATCTTCTTTCTATTAACTCCCCTTCTGTGTATCTGATTGCTCGCGGAAATGAATTATTCTTGTCTCTTATATAGACATGATATTTCTTAATTCATGATTCTTGATTCTTGACGTGAAAAAAAATCTAGCCAAATTGATTTACGGCTTTAACTCCTGATTTTGTTAGAGTAATCATTACTTTTCTTATTAAATTAAATCATGTTGATTTAATTAATTAAGTTATTACTCTTTAGTGCTTAAGCTTTCTCTTAGGTGCATTAATAATTAATTATTTTATTAATTATTAATGAGCAACCTAGCTTTTTTAGGCTTTAGAGTTTTGTTCACCTTTATAGGTTGAACCTTGTAATTCTTTTTTCATTAATTCAAATTATAATTTTTCTGTCACATTTTGAGTAACTTCTGAGTTCTGCTTTTTTCCTCCTTCTGCTTCTCTCTTGTAATAGGTTATTTGCATGCAGGTATTCTTGACATTCTATGGATTTGTATTTCTCAAATCCTACATGGTATCAGAGCCACACTGCTGCTGCATGGTCTAGTGTTTGTGAAGCAGGTTTCGAGGACAAAAACCACAACTTTTCTAGGGTTTCTTCTTCAATCTAGAAGAGACACTTTTTTCTGGAGCACATTGAGTGAAAAAGGACACCACCATCGCGCTTAGAAGGCCTGGGAGAGTCATTTTTTATATAAATTTTGCCATTTTTGGTCATAGTAGCCTTTGGGAAAAAATTTCTCTCCGGCTCAAATTTTGAGGTGAAAATTTTAAAAAAAAAATTAAAAAATCAATTTTTAATTGATTTTTGCGTTAAAAACTAATGCATGCAGTGTCAAAAAACACCACTGCTTTGTAAATGGTCGCCACCGTCAGTTAACCGCTAGTGGTTAACCTCTAGTGGTTAACCCAACCACCAAGGTTTACCTTCTTTGGGGCAGCTTTGAGCACTTTTGGTATTTTGGCCATATCTTGAGCATACGGTATCGGATTTTCAACTTCCTTATATCATCGAAAATCTCTTTCTAAGCTCTATGTAATTATGTAGGTTTTATTTTCTAGTTTTTTAGTTTTGATGTCTATTTTTCTAGTCAAAGTCAGAACTTGTATTTTTCAGCTCTCAGTTTGTTTCATGTGAAGAGTTATCATGGGTTTTTCTTCTCACCCTTCTGTTGTTATTCTAGAATGGGGTAATTATGAGTCATGAGCAAAGGGTATACTTACACATTGTAGGTGGCTTAATATTTTTCCTTATTTGTATGATCTCATACCTGAACTAGCCACTTCAGAGGGAAAATTAGAATGGGATATTATTAGAGATCACATAGTAGGAATTATAGTGTCTATTGTTGATCATGACACTGTTTTGGCTATATCAGACATTGATTGTCCTCACCCACTTTGGACACATCTTTGGGAGATACATGGAGACCCTAATCTATCTCCATTCCTAGAGGAGCCTACTTCAGATTATCTCATACCCATTTCTTGGAGAGAGAATACACCCTTTGATCATGATAGTTTAGAGGAGCTTGAGTATTTAGACACCCTTACATGTTTCGATGGATCAGAGGCTTGTCTCACAGTTCCCACTCTTTAGACTGAGACTTCATCGGCATCTCCTGTTGCTCCTGATTCTGTGCAGTAGAAAATCATACATCTTCTAAACATAGATACTTTGGACTCTTATGTTGTAGACATATCTTTCTTGTTTGTTGAGTCTTATACTACAGATTTGGAGGATTATTTTGAGGACATTCATCTCCTCTACCTTGACAGTCAAGTTATCATTTTTTTCCCACCATTATCTGTGCATTATGCCGTTTCATTTCAGGATTCTCCACATCAGTTTGGATTTGGTATCATTTGTTTCATTTTAGACAGAGAGATTCTTCAACATCTGATCATGGCACACATTCTGAAACAGATTGGTTCATCACTCTTCATAGGGTTTCTTCGACATCGTCCTTTGGATTCATTTCTTCCCAAGGGGAGGAATATCATTTCCGCTTCAGGATCTCCTTTTGGATTCTACATCAGACATCTACCATTGTGACAGCAGTTTCTTCATTCTGGGGGGACTTTGTTGTCTTATCCCTCTCTCATGGGGGAGCTGATTGTACTTATGGTCTTGAGAGAGTCTCTTGAGCTATTTATTTTCTGCATTTTTCTATCTCTTTTTGGAAAGGGGTTTTTCCCACTAGGTTTTCTTCTTTGTCTCCGGTTTACAGAGATTTCCTTGTATTGGGTACCTGATCAGGCCTTGTTGCCAGGACCCATTTTCCTGCTTTCATAGCTGTGCTAGGTTAGCTTACCCCCTACGCTTAGCTTAAGGGGGGGTGTTAGAGTAATCATTAGTTTTCTTATTAATTAAATCATGTTGATTTAATTAATTAAGTTATTACTCTTTAGTGCTTAAGCTTTCTCTTAGGTGCATTAATAATAAATTCTTTTATTAATTATTAATGTGCAACCTAGCTTTTTTAGGCTTTAGGGTTTTGTTCACCTTTATAGGTTGAACCTTGTAATTCTATTTTCATTAATTTAGATTATACTTTTTCTCTCACATTTTGAGTAACTTCTGAGTTCTGCTTTTTCCTCCTTCTTCTTCTCTCTTGTAACAGGTTATTTGCATGCAGGTATTCTTGGTATTCTATGGATTTGTATTTCTCAAATCCTACAGATTTATCACGTAGTTATCTTCTTGCCAACTGTATAAATCTTCTTTAAATCAATTACTTAATTGTGGTCGAATAAAATAAATAAAACAATGAATTAAGTCTATCCTTAAGCTCTGCCAGCTAGATATTTTGTCTTTTTCTGATCTCTCTGTTCTATTGGTCAATTTTGCAATTCGTCATCGGTGACAATTGTCAGTTTCATCAGTGTAACTTTAGTTAGCTTCAGGATCTCCATCCGTCGGGCATCATTGGATCTTGCTCGTCGGGCAACTTTGTTTTCAGCTCGTCGGGCATCATGTGACTTTGCTTCGTCGGGAAACACTATCTTTTGCTCATCGGTTATCACTGTGACTTTTTCTCTGTCTTTACCAATGGTGTGCACTCCGTCGATGTTGTCTGTCACTTAGTGAATACTTGAATTTTATGCATTGCTGAAAGCATAATCATTGTTCCATTGATTCTCTGAAGTCTTTGGCATTATGTACATGACCGTACATATGATATCAATTTGACATCAATGGAAATACAAACCATTAACTGATTTAATGTCTTGCATCATCTTCAAATTAACATTATCAAACATTCAATTAGTTACATGTCATCATAGGTAAGTTTGTACATTATAGTTGATATATTGGAATGGTTCTCAACATAGATTTTAGCATAGTTACTCTACCAATAGAGGAAATTTGTTTCCCTTTCTAAGACTTTGTCTTTTTCTTTATCTTTGAGAGAACATAATTCCATATTTTTTCTAATGCCTTTATCGAAGGGTGGACCTAAGTATTTAAGTGGTAATTTCTCTTTCTTAAAGTTCAAAAGATTTTTTATTTCCTTTTGAGTGTTTAGATCAATATTAATGAATAAAATTTCTGATTTTTCCGCACTAATTTCCTAACCTCAGGATTTTGTGTGGGTGTCTAGTTTATTCTTAATTTCTAGTGTATTTTGTTTCTCCCCTTAACCATAGAAAATTATATCCAATAAACTATTGATGTGTGATAGGGTCCAGACCATTAGTTATTTTAACACCTTTAACTAGAACCATCTCCCTAGAATTGGTTATCGCTCTTCCTAATACCTCTACCATAATAATGAATATGAAGGGGGAGATCAGATCTCCTTGCCTTAGTCCCCTTGAGATGTTGAAAAAGCCTTCTGGGGTGTCAATCCCTAAGACTGAAATTCTAGGACTAGAGATAAATTCAAAGATTAGGTCAATCCAATATCTAGCAAAGCCAAAAGTCTCTAAACACTTGCATAGAAAATGACAATCTACCTTATCATAGATTTTCCTAATGTCAAGCTTAATCAACATGCTTGGATTATGGTTTTGTTGAATTGAATGGATTTCTTCCTGGGAAATAATCACTCCATCATAGGCGGATCTACCAAAAATGAAACCTATTTGTTATTCACTTATTAATCCAAGGATAAGTTTCTGTATTTTGTTAGCGACAATTTTTTTAATAATTTTGTAGAGAGTGTTACATAATGCAATAGGCCCAAAATCATAAAAAAAAATTATTTTTCTTTCTTAGGAATGGGGGTAAGAAAGGTGTTATTTATTTCTTTGAAAAAACTACATGAGTTTCTAACCCCTGTTAGGGATTTTTCTTGTATAAATCATAGTGCTTGAAATGACTTCTTGAACACTATGCCTCCTAATACTGATTCAGATACAAGAAAAGCCCAATTACTAAGGATTGGATAAGAGCCTTCTTCATTTTTGAGCTCCACATATACTCAGGAAGGTTTTACCTCTTAATGATTATTGATTACACAGTATATATAAAAGTGGACACTAATTTTCTATGTATCTTTGTTAAACCAACTCATGAAACACCTTTCAAATGATCAAGCACAACCAAATGCAAGGCTTAACCAGACAAACTATATTGTAATTATAGCAAAAACCGATGATACAAGGACTTTCATCCTTCTTACTTTTAAGGAGGGATAACCTAGTTGATTCACTCTCTAAGGAATCATCAAAATGAACTATAATGAATACAATTATCTAGACATGGAGTTCAGATAACAGAAATAAAGATTTTAATATTTGAATGATTGATTGATGAAGAAAACCACTAGACAAATCAAGACCAATGCCTTATCTATCAGGAAACAGAGTCAAACACACATGCATTCCCAGAAAATAGTAAATCCAAACTCAACAAACCTGAGTGAAATGCCTTACAAATCACCCTTCTCACTTCAAAACCTAGACATCAGATTCATATACAGACATTCAACTCTCAGATTTTGTCCCTGAGAATTACTCTCTCCTTGAAAGAGACTCAGAAACAATCTCACAACTATCTTATAGCTAATGTATTAAAGTGCCTTACAAATCAATACATAAGAATCAAACTCAAACATATAAATACATCAGACAAGTTTTGAACAGGGATTTCCTTCATCCTTCATTAAAATTCATCTGGATATACACATTTGCAAAACAAAGAGACACAGAAAATAAGACTCAAGAGCTTGAATACTGCCCAGCAGTGTAAAATTCAACATCCCTATTACAATGGAGAAAAAACTAGATATAGGAGAAAGGAAAAAACAACCCAGTCACCGACACCTGTCTGTCCCTAGAAAATATCTGCAACTTCTCAAATTGAAACTGTGAAAATCGGATTTGATTTTCCCTCAATTGGTCTAAAAAATCATGATCTCCTTTTGGAGACCTTTCTGGCAACATATAATACTCTATAGTTTGGACAAAATTTGCCCTCTGAATCATCCCTAACAAACTCCATCTCCCATGCATATTCAGTTTTGAACTTTGGAATACTTTGAAATATTTGAAATTATGCATTAATTCAATAGTTTGACTATTGAATAATATTTCATTTTAATGCTTCAATCTCATTTTATATTGCACGTATTCAATAGCTTTTTAATACCATTTTAAAACCTTTTTCCAGAAAGTAACACGTGGTAGCCTCTGATTGACCTACAGATCCACTGGGTGCCATGTGTCTGAGGTGCCACATGGACCAATGGCTTAATGGCTTAAAGATAAACCTCATGCATCTTTAGCCTTAAGTGATTAAGTCAACCATTGATTGTTTTTGAAGTTGCAAGTTCTTTAACCCATTTGATGAAATGAATTTAAATTAAAAAATAATTTGAAAACTGCACATCTCACTGGAATGCGCCAAGTGTCACCCTCTAGTTGGTCCACATGTCCACTTGGTGCCATGTGTCAATCTCTGATTGGTGCCTCTGAACTATATTTGACTTGTGCCACTTGGCGCCTACTAGGCGCCACGTGGCATCCTTTGATTTTTTGACTGGTCCACTGGGCGCCACTTGTCACTTGTGCCACGTGGACCAATGGCTTAATGGCTTAAGCTTATCTTCCTTGCAACTTTCTCACTAAGCCATCAAGCCATTCATTGATTTTGGCCACCTCGAGATTCATGCCCAAACATGCAGCCTCTTATGCCCAGTCATCTACCACATCATCGCTACGGACCCCGCCAAAATTTGCATGTCTTCTGCTTAAGCATAGTTTCCAAGGCAAGCCCTAGCTCCTGCGCGTGCACCCATAGTCTCCTCTTTCTCTTCATATATCAATCTGTGCGTTTTTCCTTATGAACACTTTAGAATCCCCTTGTGGCATCAATGTGGGATAATGGGCTTTATTGTTTTAAAGAATTTTATGCTTTTTGCTTCAAAATAATGCGGGCCCCACCGTGCATTAAGCTCTCCAGCTTGGGCGCGCCACTCAAAGAGCCTCTTGGCTTTTCCTTATTACATAAGGTAAGTGTAATAGTATTTAAACAAAACAAAATCCCCAATGCAAAGAATGTGGGATAATGCTCTATATAGCTGTGCAAGCATCTGGCACCAATTCCAACGTAGGAATTTGCTGACAAAGGTTGTGGACTTGGTGTTACACCTCTACTTCAAACTTCTAGCACACCTTGTCTAAGCTCCCACATGCATTGGCGCTGGCTATCGTGCTCTAAAACTATTGTTTTAATTGTTCATCATGGCCTCTTTCATGAATTGTCTGCTGCATATCATTTAAAACTTTTAAAACCCTTTTACCTTGGGCACAGTAACCTCACCAATCTCCAGCGCATCATAAACTATGTAAGGCACATATGCGTTTGTTTAAAACATTAACACCTCCATCTTCTCTGCTAAGCGTGGGCTGCCAGTCTGCATCTTCCTTTCATTAGAATGGGCGGGTTTATATTTACATTTGGTTGAGAATTAAAACAAAGACAAGTCCACTTCCTATGCAATGGTTTTAACTCTTGCAAAATTTGATATGGAAATGACAGTTGTCTTCTTATCTTCTAATTGAGGTTGATATGATTCTCGACATGACATGCAGCATAGCCAGCTGAGAAATTCTCCAATAAAGAAATCATAATAGAATGGTTTGAATCGATGTGCTCTAGATATTCCAATCACAACAACCACCATTTCTTGAGCTCTCTCCAGATCAACCATGCTACAGTCGATTGCATAGACAAAAATGCTACTATTTTGTCGCAAGATTGGAAGGAAGGAACTACCACTTCCACAACCAATTTCCAAAACACTTGTAATATCATCTGCTTTCAGTAACTCAGGGAATTCTTTTAATAAATATTTGTGTTCCTTTGAAAAATGTTCCTGTGGAATGGCCTTGATGAAGGCTCTGTCATGCATCTATGTTGCTGGCTTCTTCAACTGCTTCGCTAAACTTAGTTGTATGTGGGTATTAATCATTGATATTGTGATTTTGTTTCAATTTCATTTCTTAAGTCTTCCCACTCAAAACCTTCAAAATAATATGAAGTATCCCCGCTCTTTTCCCTTGCAACTTCAATCCTAGAGCTTTTAATTTCCATTTTCTAATTTTAAAGTTTTCCACCTTTTGAATCTGCACAAGCTGCCAATTCACTTGCCTGAGAGTTTCAAAAGCTTACAATATATTAAAATGCAATCGCGCAGCCTCCTTTCAACTTCATGCATAGACTGTGATGGATTGCATGGCAAGAAGACATTTTAAACTCCATGCATAGCCTTGAAACCACATTTATTTGAGGCAAAATTTCTCATGTCGAGTGTGTGCTTCCACGTTTTGTATTGATGGATGTTCATACCTCATTTCAACGCTCCCATCTGTGTTTTTAATTAAAACATGCATTAATGACTGGGCTTATAAGTTATCCATGTGCATTATAAAAATTTCCTCAAATGGTTCCAGATACGCCACTGATTAGTTGATCACTAACTTGTTGAGCATTGACCTCTGAATATTCTGCAGATGCGTTGTCTATTTTTGATGACTAATGACATCAAAGAGTTGATTGGAAGAGGGTGAATCCCCTGCAATGTTTAAGAAAAGCCTTGAGCACCTCATGCCTTGAGTTGCCTCTCTTATCCCATCACTCTATGTATAATATATTTCACAAATCGACCATGAATTATCAAACTGGTGGCCTTTGCAATTCACCTTCAACATTTTTGTGAAATGATCTCATTAATAGCGACGAGCCTCTGGAACTGGCCTTAAAAACTGACAAGATCAAGTAACCAGAGCATGGCGTTAGCCACACATGTTCCATGGTTGATATTATTCCATGTTGAAAAGTGAGAGCTGATGAAATGTAGAAGATCCAAATATTTTAAACATCCAAGTCGCCTCTTTACCACAATTCTGCAAATTACCCTGCCCAATAACGATGAACTACATTTGGTTTTGACTTCGAAAACATGTCAAAAGACTTCCTGGGGATCCGAGCTTCTGGATACTGGAAGTATGCTACATGGGGAGCATTAATCTAGAGGGAAAACTCATGATGATCAACCAGACATATTTGGCGGCCCCTCAAAATTAGCCACTTGGAAATGCAGGAAACAGAAAACATGAGGAATAATGATTTCTGCAAATGGAAAGAATCTTGAAAAGTGTGCAAACAAAACCCTCAGGATCTGAGACCTGGCAAACTTGAAGTAAATTTTTCTTATAATTCAGGGCAACCATTTTCCTAATGTGACCAATCACGTTATTCAAGATATAACCTCACAAACAGGACCTCCGACCAAACTGTGTAACTGATCTGCATCAAAATGTTAGAAATTGCAAACGAAATCGGATTGGCAAATTGGACAAACGGATTCATCATGACCTGAAAATCATCAGGATAGAACATTTTCATGCCTATAATATAGTGGATCTTTCAATTATCCATTTTATTCAACTGGGTGTAAAATTGTAAGACCTCAAAGTAGGTCATTCAGAAATCTGCATTTGACAGTTTGGCACACTGATAGAAACTGCAAATGGAATGGGCTTAGCAAACTGACCAAATAGATTTCACAACTTGAAGACAGAGACTCAAGAAGTATTTGACCTCTATAATGGAGTACCAAAGGTATTTTTTCAATTAGGTCACAAAATCAAAAGTTACAGTCAGTCAAACAGGGCTACTCAGAATTCTGATCAATTACACAATGCATGACAACAACAAACTACCAACTTTGAGGGGTTTGAAAACTAGTCAAAACATATCAAAATGACTTGGGATTTGAAACATAGGTTCTTTGATATGCATAATAAACATCCACAAAGTGGTGGGTCATGAAACATTTATGGGTGCAAGATATTCAAAGGCAAACTAGGCCTATTACAACAGATTGACACTTGGGCACAAATGCAGATTTTGACAAGTGCCCAAAACAAGACATGACGAAATAAATCAAAACTTGAAATTAACAAATCGGGATGTCTTCATATGCCTAAAAAAGAGTGATAAGTACTTGAAATGCATGAAAAACTTTAGAATCTCATCTAGGAAAATAGGCTCAAAAAGCATTTATAGGGGGTCAAAATGCAAAATTTTAACATGGTACTTCAAAAACCCTTACTTCTTTTTTCAATCCCAACAGTGGCTCTGACTGTGGACGTGTGCCCCATGCGGGTATGCAGAGAAATTTCAGAATCTCATGGTACAACAGACCACCCAAAAAGAACATCAGACTTTCTACTTTCACTTTCTCTCTCTTCTTTTTTGTATCTCTTCTCCAAAAATAGGGAACCTCTTTATTGAAAGGAAACACACCACACGACTGAAGGGAAAGCGACTATACAACATGTACATCATTTAAAAAAAGCCTCAAACATCTCCACAACTGAAATCAACACTTGCCTCTGTCATAAACCTGATTTTCATTTGCATTTTCTTGAGGTAAGC
>MU226254.1:1552903-1579359 GCA_018584345.1 Thuja plicata
AAGTTTAAAGTATTGTTCACATAACTCTTTTAAAAGTTTAAAAATTTTCATGAATTTTTACTTAGGTTTTCTTTTCAAAAAAAAAAATCTCTGTTCTCTTCCCCGGTTCCCTTGCGGGGCATGACAATCCCCTTGTGGCATCAATATGGGATAATGGGCTTTAGTGTTTTAAAGCATTTTATGCTTTTTGCTTCAAAATAATGCGGGCCTCATCATGCACTAAGCTCTCCAGCCTGGGCGCACCACTCAAAGAGCCTCTTGGCTTTTCCTTATTACATAAGGTAAGTGCGACAGTATTTAAACAAAACAAAATCCCCAATGCAAAGAATGTGGGATAATGCTTTGTATAGCTGTGCAAGCATTTGGCACCAATTCCAACGTGGGGATTTTCTGACAAAGGTTGTGGACTTGGTGTTACACCTCTGCTTCGAACTTCCAGCGCACCTTCTCTAAGCTCCCACATGCATTTTTGCTGGCTAACGTGCTCTAAAACTGTCATTTTCACTATTCATCATGGCCTCTTTAATGAATTGTCTACTACATATCATTTAAAAATTTTAAAACCCTTTTACCTTGGGCGCAGCAACCTCACCAATCTCCATTGCATCATAAACTATGTAAGGCACATATGCATTTGTTTAAAACATTAACACCTCCATCTTCTCTACTACGCGTGGGCTGCCAGTCTGCATCTTCCTTTCATTAGAATGCGCGGGTTTATATTTACATTTGGTTGAGAATTAAAACAAAGACAACTCCACTTCCTATGCAATGGTTTTAACTCCTGCGAAATTTGATATGGCAATGACAGTTGTCTTCTTATCTTCTAATTGAGGTTGATATGATTCTCAGCATGACGTGCAACATAGCTAGCTGAGAAATGCTGCAATAAATAAATCGTAATAGAATGGTTTGAATCGATGTGCTCTAGATATTCCAATCACAACAACCACCATTTCTTGAGCTCTCTCCAGATCAACCATGCTACAGTCGATTGCATAGACAAAAATGCTACTATTTTGCCGCAAGATTGGAAGGAAGGAACTGCCAGTTCCGCAACCAATTTCCAAAACACTAGTAATATCATCTGCTTTTAGTAACTCATAGAATTATTTTAATACATATTTGCGTTCCTTTGAAAAATGTTCCTATGGAATGGCATTGATGAAAGCTCTGTCATGCATCTGTGTTGCTGGCTTCTTCAACTACTTCGCTAAACTTAGTTGTATGTGGGTATTAATCATTGATACCATGATTTTGTTTCAATCTCATTTCTTAAGTCTTCCCACTCAAAACCTTCAAAATAATATGAAGTATCCATGCTCTTTTCCCTTACAAATTCAATCCTAGAGCTTTTAATTTCCATTTTCTCATTTTAAATTTTTCCACCTTTTGAATCTGCGCAAGCTGCCAATTCACTTGCCTGAGAGTTTCAAAAGCTTACAATATATTAAAATGCAATCGTGCAGCCTCCTTTCAACTTCATGCACAGACTGTTATGGATTGCGTGGCAAGAGGAAATTTTTAACTCCATGCATAGCCTTGAGACCATATTTATTTGAGGAAAAATTACTCATGTCGAGTGTGTGCTTCCACGTTCTGTATTGATGGATGTTCATACCTCATTTCAACGCTCCCATCTTTGTTTTTAATTGAAACATGCATTAATTACTGGGCTTATAAGTTATCCATGTGCATTATAAATATTTCCTCAAATGGTTCCAGATATGCCACTGATTAGTTGATCACTAACTTGTTGAGCATTGACCTCTGAATATTCTGCAGATGTGTTGTCTATTTTTGATGACTAATGACATCAAAGAGTTGATTGGAAGAGGGTGAATCCCCTGCAATGTTTAAGCAAAGCCTTGAGCACCTCATGCCTTGATTTGCCTCTCTTATCCCGTCACTCTATGTATAATCCATTGCACAACTCGACCATGAATTATCAAACTGGTGGCCTTTGCAATTCACCTTCAACATTTCTGTGAAATGATCTCATTAATAGCGACTAGCCTCTGGAACTGGCCTTAAAAACTGACAAGATCAAGTAACCAGAGCATGGCGTTAGCCACACATGTTCCATGGTTGACATTCTTCCATGCTGCAAAGTGAGAGCTGATGAAACGCAGAAGGTCCAAAGATTTTAAACATCCAAGTTGCCTCTTTACCATAATTCTACAAATTACCCTACCTAATAACGATGAACTACATTTGGTTTTGACTTTGAAAACATGTCAAAAGACCTCTTGGGGATCCGAGCTTCTAGAGACTGGAAGTATGCTACATGGGGAGCATGAATCCAGAAGGAAAACTCATGACGATCAACCAGACAGATTTGGCAGCCCCTCAAAAGTAGCCACTTGGAAATGCAGGAAACAGAAAACATGAGGAATAATGATTTCTGCAAATGGAAAGAATCTTGAAAAGTGTGCAAACAAAACCTTCAGGATCTGAGACCTAGCAAACTTGAAGTAAATTTTTCCTATAATTTAGGTCAAACATTTTCCTAATGTGACCAATCACGGTATTTAAGATATAACTTTGCAAACAGGGCCTCCGATCAAACTGTGCAACTGATCTGCATCAAAATGTTAGAAATTGCAAACGAAATCGGATTGGCAAATTGGACAAACGGATTCATCATGACCTAAAAATCATCAGGATAGAACATTTCCATGCCTGGAATAGAGGGGAGCTTTCAATTATCCATTTCATTCAACTGGGTGTAAAATTGTAAGACCTCAAAGTAGGTCATTCAGAAATCTGCATTTGACAATTTGGCACACTGATAGAAACTGCAAATGGAATGAGCTTAGCAAACTGACCAAATAAAATTTTCACAACTTGAAGATGGAGACTCAAGAAGTATTTGACCTCTATAATGGAGTACAAAAGGTATTTTTTCAATTAGGTCACAAAATCAAAAGTTACAGTCAGTCAAACAGGGCTACTCAGAATTTTGATCAATTACACAATGCATGACAACATCAAACTACCAACTTTGAGGGGTTTGAAAACTAGTCAAAACATATCGAAATGACTTGGAATTTGAAAAATAGGTTATTTGATATGCATAATAAACATCCCCAAAGTGGCGGGTCATGAAACATTTCTAGGTGCAAGATATTCAAAGGAAAACTAGACCTATTACAACAGATTGACACTTAGGCACAAATACATATTTTGACTAGTTCCCAAAACAAGACATCACAAAATAAATCAAAACTTGAAATTAATGAACTGGGATGTCTTCATATGCCTAAAAAAGAGTGATAAGTACTTGACACGCATGGGAAACTTTAGAATCTCGTCTAGGAAAATAGGCTCAAAAAGCATTTATAGGGGGTCAAAATGCAAAATTTTAACATGGTACTTCAAAAACCCTTACTGCTTTTTTCAGTCCCAACAACCCCCTCAAGCGCCCCAACCACCTCGTCACCCATAAAATACCAACATTTTTAAGAAAAGGTCGGGAATCCATATTTCCTAGAGGCCTTGTCAAGATGCATTTTCATCACACCAGTTTCTATTTTTGCTTTGGTAAAATTTTTCGTTAGGGATTTATTCTTCTCTGCGGTAATAATCTTTGGTATGTTTTCTAGAATCCTCCTCTGATATTCCAAATTAGATCCCTCCCAATTATTCAATATATCTTCATAATGTCTAATTGTTTTAGTTGTAATATGATTAGGGTCCTCAACAGTGGTTCCAACCCTATTCTTTACCTTAGTAATTCTATTTATTTTTCTCCTTTGATTGGTACTATTATGAAAACAAATTGTTTTTTTTTTCCTAGCATCCAACCATGATTCCATAGATTTTTTATGCCAAAATATATCCTCCTTAGCTAGGATATTTTTTTAGTCATCCATCAATTTATTTTCTTTGAGATAAAGTTTCATGTCCATTGCCTTCGCAATCACTTCTCTATTTAGGTTCTCTATCTCTTCATTTATCCTTACTTTTATTTCAAATATATTTCCAAAGTGATTCTTATTCTGCATTATCAATTTATTTTTTATTATCTTCATCTTTGCTACTAGGAAATATAATTTTGATCCTTATACTTTTTCATCCTTCCACCATTGTTCAATTGTCTTTATTATTTCTTCATCCCTTAACCACAATTTTTCAAACTTAAAAGGGCGTCATTTTGGGTGTGTATCCTCAGTAATATTCAATTGTACTAGAAAGTGGTCCAAACCTGAATGTGGGAGGATCTCAGCTAAGAGAGTGTTAATTAATAGATTTATCCATAATTCAATTAAAACAGCTTGATGAATTATTTTCTCTATTTCCCTTTCTAGGAGAAATCAATTAGGTAACAGCTGGGGCTTGCCTTAATCTTAGTTAACAGATTATCCCCAATTCAATTAAATTAGTTTGATGAATTATTTTCTCTATTGCCCTTTCTAGGAGAAATCAACCAGCTAACAGTTGGGGCTTTCCTTAATGGTCATGTCCCTCTACATAAAGGTGCAACTCCCTCTTCAATGATTTTTAATTAAGCTTTGTAAAGAATAGATCAACAAAGTTCTCAAATAATACTTTTCACCTTAAAGTATTTAATGTTTAAAAGTTCAAACTTTGAATGAAGAATGAATTTAAAAAAAAAAAGAATCACTCAGATAATGAGTAAGAATTCAGCCGAAAGACTAAATTTCTTAAAAGCAGATACGGATAAAGCTAAACAAGAAACCTGAACTCCTTTATAATCTGAAATAAATATAAATTTATACCACAATCACAAATGTAACTCCAACAAAAATTGCATTCATATAGTTCAATAAAAACATCAAAGATGCGATATATTTGTATATTAGAATTTTAACCAACTGATCAAAATCTTTCCAGATCACAAAAATCCTTTCAAGTATCTAAGTATCACTATGAAACTGAAATGTAACAGAAAGAAGTAAAATTACAAAATTTGGCCGACCCCATTCTTAGGTCATAATAAGCCATTTATATCCGAATAATAAACTATTTTTTTGGTAGTTTTTAAAACCAACTCAATAAAGGATTAAAAGTAAGAAACACAACTAGAGTTCTAAATTAGTTCGAGCAATAGGAAATATCAAAACAAGAAGCTATAAATAATCCTTCTGTTGTGATTATCCCATAGGATATCCAGGTTCAGGGTGTCATCGTGGTTGATGACGGTTGAGCTTAAAGTTTCTTCCATTCCAAATGTTCGGCAGAAAACTTGACCACAAACTGATGATTAGGAAAGCCAATGTGAGCAATACTCTACTTACACACCTTATTTTCTCTACAGAATAGAGCCACCTTCACTTTGTCTAAGTCCAAGTGTTTATGACACATGATCAGTGTAGATTCTATCTCAGCGACATGAGAGAACTCATTAGGTGTGATTGTTCTTGTTTCTTTAACCATACGTACCCTCTCTATGAAATCTTGGCACATTTATTTTGGCTTTTGCATATTCTTACCCTCCTCTTTGAACAATTGTACCTTAATGAAGTCGAGATCATTCTTCATCATATCTGCTAAGGTAATAATTTCTTTTTCCAATTTAGAAGATTCTTCAATACCTTGCCGTATGATGGAATTCCTCCAACTGAGATGATCTTGTGATATGAAAACAATCTCATCATCAAAACCTGCAATTGGCCTTTCAGACTAGAACTTCATAACCCCATAATTCTTTATTTCAGCCATTTGTGCCATTACCACCATCCTTTGGGTCTTCTCTTTATCGCACTTTTCCAATTTTGTATCTATATTATCCTTTGCAACCACAGTGTCTTCATAAGTCTGACTGAGATCACCTATGTATTTGCTTCCACGATCCATTACTGAATTTTTCTAACCTGCATATGCTTCAGCAATAGACTTATTGCATACCATCTGTTCTTTCATCATTTGATTATCTGGGGATTTTATATCAAAGGCCACTAGGGTCTGTGTTTTTACAACCTGATCTAGATGATGGATAGAAAAGATGTATTCAACCATCTTTGAGATAGCTGCTTTCATTTCCTGCTTATCTTTTTCATCCTTCCATGCCCTATTCGCAATTTTCTTGGTGGAAGATTCCATATGTTTAACATCTGTTGCCCGATTTTCCACCCCTATCATTGCCTTAGTCTTAGGCTTTTTGATCTTCACTTCCTTGCCTAAACATATGCTTACCATGTTGTTATTAGGTAAGGAAATATGTAAAATGCTTCTCTTTTTACTGATAGAAGTGCGGATCCATGCTGGTGTATCTATAGTATCTTTAGTAGGAGGAGTCTGCAATACAATTGAATCAATGGATAGAGCATTGATGGTGTTCTTCTCCTTATTCATTTCTACTTCTCCTCTCACATCGTCCAAATTCATCACATCCAAAGCCTGGTTTTCCATAGGAACTTTTTCTTCAACAACAGGATCTAATTCCATAATCTCAAGGTCAATCGTGACCTTCTTCAGCCTTTTACTTCTGGAGCATGTTGTTCTTGCTGGAACAGGGGATTTTACTCATGATGAAGGCTTCTTTTCTAAATTGACCTCCAATTCGACTATACCTACAATATCAGATTCAATAGAGAAATTAGGAGAAGAAGTTGGATCTTTGGGGGACAGGGTATCCTAGGTTTGTTTATGAGTGACTGGTTCAATCATCTTTAGCTTACCCAATCTCTTATATCTTAACCACTTCTTTGTTGTTCTGATAACATTAAAATTTCTATGTTGAATATTATATTCTTCTTGTCTGTTCCAATCAATTTTTTCCAAGGGTTCATTCTGCACCCTACTGCTGAATTCAAAATTAAGCACCTCCTCATTCTCATATTATGTAACTCCTTTTATGCTCATAGAGAGCTTCATTCCTACAATTTTCCCTAAAGTAAGTCGGGACTAAAATCTCCTATGGACTTCAAATTCATCTACACAGTCCTCCCAGTAATCTTCTAATTGGGAAATGTGAGTGAAGCCTTCTTTCATGTCCATGTAGGATTTAACAAAGCCCTTATTGTCAAATTTAGGGCGTGCAATGTATGTTTTGAGTTTATAGCTCTTAATTTCTACTGCTAAATTTAGGGCATCTGAGATGGACTTACAACAATAGTGTCTGAGTTCCATAGGGAAAGAAATCCCTGAAATTTGATCTCTTTTTAGGCTCTTTCCTATAATTTTCAATTGTCTGCAAACTTTTGTGAGGACTAGGTGATCTAGGACGTATCTGGGCAATCTAAGAGGTTCACCTTTGAACCACCAATCCTAATATAAGTGAATTTAGGAAATTGAATGAAGAAGCTGCCATAAGTTTGAATTAATTACACTGCTTCATCAGATAGCCTTTTGTGCAGACACCCACGTAACTCAAAGGATAGTCATCCCAGAAACACATCATTAACTCTGTTAAAATTCTCTAAACACCTTTTCAATTGCAGCAGGGGATAATACTCATAAATCTTAATTCCTGGGGTTAAGTGTTCATGAGGCAGCCCAGGCCATTGTCTGGAACTTGATAGAACATAAAACAAGAAAGAAGACATATAAAAACCTCTCATGCCAATGAAACTGACTAGACCTTCATGTAATTTCTCAGCTATAAGTTCACCCCAATCTAGGAATTTCTCTCCCTTGGTTATTACCTGTATATAGAAAAACATACATTCCTCCCAATGGAAAGTGTGTTGGTTCCCCTTTACTTTGTTTTGAAAAATAACTAATTCTCTGATTTCAGGAATAAGGTGTTTGTGAGTAAGGGGTTTTGGGAGACTGGAACCACCTCTTTTAGAATCTAACAACCAGGCTTTCGAAATCACATTTCTATATTTCTTCTTCTTTTTTGAGAATACAGAGTAAGATATACTAATATTCCATGCTTCATACTCCTCCTTGTCTGGGATTCCCATGGTAGACATCATTGTTTCCCTATTAATTCTTACCAAAATACCACTAGAATCCATGCGAATGCACTTTTAATTTCCATCATAATGGTTCATACACTCCATAACCAATTCTTGGAAAGGGGTTATAGTTGGGAAAGTGGCGGCTTCGATTAAACCACTCTGGTTAATTTTCGATGCTATGCAACCTTCCCAGAATTTTTTCAATAGTCACATTTAAAAGGGTTGTGTCTTCTAATTGTGGGAGAGATATAATTAAACTGGAAGAGGACTTCAACTTAGGCAAGGACGGCCTATTATACTTCATTTTAAATAATAATTAAAATCCCACAACAAGCAGACAAGGAATTTGAGAAGAAGAAACTTAAAAAAATTTACTATGCTTCAACAGACTTCTTTAAGTTAGAAATTCAGAGTTCAACTCACTATAATTCATGAAAATAACAGTCCTACAACCTTGAAAGTACCTTCCTTCAACTCTCTGGTTCCACAATGATCAAAGAAGACCAGGCTGAATGAGGAAAAGAAAATACAACCTTGGGTTATAAAGGCAACAAATATGCATGAATTTGCGGCATGCATAAACTTTCAATTCATCCACGCAAATTAAATGTCGAAGTGACATATTTTCTGACATCTCATTAATTATCCATCTTCTCACACCCTTCAGGCTTACAAACTAATGATTAATTTCTTGAGAAAAGGTACGGTTGATTTAAGCTTCAAGATTTCCCAACTGATTCTTTATCTGTACCATCATCACTTTCACTTGATATGAAATACGCTACTGATCCAAAAAGAAAATCTTTAGATTTGAACTTTTAAAAATGGAACTTTACAAGTTCAATTTGAACAGACTGACTTCACCAAAGATGCGATGGCTTCTTGTAAATATAACTTAGACTAAACTTCCGCTTGCGCTTTTGTAATTTGAACTTTTAAATTTGAATTTTGAAAGTTCAAATGTGGAAAAACTCACCTAAAGGAAAGCTAGATGGAACGAATCCATGACAACACTGGACGCGCAAGCCAATTTGAACATAGGAATTTGAACTTTTGAAATTTCAAATTAAAGTTCAAAACAAAAAAAAATGCCAAAGAAAAATAAAAATGGGTGTAACATTGGCTCTAACTATGGACCTGGACCGATAAGGGACAAGGAATGAACTTGAGATTCTCTGGTTTCACAAACTTGGGCTACAGGGTCATTAGGCCAAACTTTGACATAGCAAAAAGAAACTAACACTAAGCACAACAAAAATTATATACAAGGGAAGAGAAAAAATTCACACCTGGTACAATTTTAGGTCTTTCCCATTAAAGGGAAAGGGCAAAGGGGTTCCATCAAGATATTGCAATTTAAAAGAATTAGGTCCATAGGCTTCGTTAATAATGAAAGGGCCTTTCCAGAGAGATTCAAACTTACCGTGAGCACCTTTCGATTCTCTGTGTCTATCCTAGAGCAACACCTAATCTCCTGGAATGAATTTTCTTGGCCTTTCTCTCCTGTCAAAGATCTGTTTGAATCTGGGTTGATGCTCCATTATGTGATCAAAAATTATTTCTCTTTCTTCTTGGATTCTGGTTAAATACATAACTCTTTTTTCTATTGAATTCTAGAACTAATTGTCTTTGATGACTTTCTGCAATTTGATTATGGCTAATTCCAGTAGGAGAGATAATTGAGCTTCACTTCCATATACCAGCTCGAAAGGGGGAAATCCCTATCACCCTTTTAGGAGAGGTTTTGTCTACCCATAAAGCCTCATAGAGCTTCTTGTGCTAGTCTTTAGCATTATCTCTTACCAGCTTCTTCATAATATTGATCAAATTTTTATTGCTAGACTTTGTTTGACCATGACCTTGAGGGTAGTAGTCAGAAGAATGAGACAGAGTAATGCTATGATTGCAATAGAAAATCTAGAGCTCTTGTGAAGAGAAATTGGAAGCATTATCAGCCACTAATTTATGAGGAGTACCAAATCTTACCAGGATAAATTTTTTAATAAAATCATAGGCTACTATGGAAGAATTCTTCTTCACCGAAATAGCTTCGACCCATTTCATAAAATAGTCAGTCGCTATTATAATATGGGTGTGTCATGCGGATGAGGGAGGATTCAAAGGGCCTATGAAGTCTAAACCCCACTAATGGAATGTTTCCTCAATAAACACTGGCCTTAAAGGAAGAGCTGCCAATTGTGGTTTTCTGGTGAAGTACTTACACTTCTCACATTTAGCTACCCACTGGTAAGCATCTTTGAACATACCCGGCCAATATTAGAAATTTATCAATATTTTGAAGACAGTTACTATAGAAGAGAAATGCCCTCCACAAGCTTCATTATGAAAAGCTTTTAGTAATTTTCCTTGTTGTTCCTTATCCACATACCTGAGAAACATGCCATCTAAACCCTTCTTATAAAGGATATCATCCACAATCATATATTTGGCAGCTTTAAGCTTCAGTTTGTACCTCTAGACAATCTCCATAAGTCAAATAATGAGCCGCATTTGAAAACCACAGATTTTTCAAGCCAACTAACAATGTTAATGGCAATTTTACTCCTTGCTAATTCTATGCTAGCAATCTGCACAATCCCTGTCCCCTGACTAACTTGGTGGGTATGATATCTAAGTCAAACTCCTAGATCTTAGCTACCCAGGTGGCTTTGTTATTAATGCCAACTTCTTGCTTTCTAAGGATGCTTTTTACTGCAGCATTTAGGACAAAAACCTTAAAGTGAGAGTGTAAGATATAATATTTGAATTTTTTCATAGCTTTGACTACTAAAAAGGTTTGTTTCTCCACTAGTGAGTAATTCAATTCATTTTTTTTTAACGGGATACTCATGAAAGATATTGGAGTTTCTATTCCATGCTCATTTATCTACATCAGGGTACCTGACAGCGTGTGGTCAGAAGCATTGCAGTGAATGATAAAATCCCTTTTAAAATTAGGGTAAACCAGAGTTGGTGCTCTAGAAATTGCTTCCTTGACTGAATCAAAAGCAACTATAGATTCATTGCTCCATTTCAATATTTTCTTTTCACTCATCAAGTTCATAATAGGTTTAGTGGTAGGGATAACTCTGACGAATTTCCTTAGGAAATTAACCTGACCGAAGAAATATTTAACTCCATTTCTATTAGATGGCAGGGATAACTATTGGATCACTTTTACCCACTCTGGGTCTACTCTTATCCCTTCCTTATATACTATGTGGCCTAGGATCTTTCCTTCAGTCACTGCAAAGACTGATTTCTTAGGATTTAGAGAGATTCTATGTTCACTACATTTTTGCAATATTCACTGCAAATCTTTAATGTGCCTCTTCCACCTCCTTGAGAATATTGAAAGATCATCCAGGTATGTGACTATAATCTTGTTTCTGAGGTGACTAAATGTGGAATTCATCACCCATTTAAATGTGGCTCCGGCATTGATCAACCCAAATGGCATACGTCGGTAAGAAAATGTGCCCCATGGAGTGGTGAATGCAGTCTTATGTTGATCCTCCTCTACCACACTAATCTGGTTATAGCCTGAAAATCCGTCTAATAAGGACATCATCTCTAAACCTACTACTGTCTGAAAAATGTGATCCATTATGGGAAGAGCGTAATTATCTTTGAGGCTTCCTTGATTCAAATTGTGAAAGTCTATGCAGATTTGAATTTATCCATTTTTCTTCCACACAGGCACAATATTTTCTACCTAGGTTGAATGGTGAATTGGATAGATAATGTGAGAATGTATCATCTTATCTACCTCTCTAAAGATAGCATCAGCCACTTTAGGATTGTAATTCCTCAGTTTCTTTTTGAAAGGAGTCAACCCTGGTTTGAGAGGAATATGATGTTGTACTTGTCCTTGATCAAAATCCTTTAGGTCCTCATAAGACTAGGCAAAAAAATCTTTGTAAGATTTTAACAACCAAATAAACCTCTATTTTTCTTCTTGCAAACAACAAAGTCCTAAGTTCACCATTTTGGGGTTAGATTCTTCCCTGATGTTTACTTTTTCATAAGCTCGAGGGAAAACTCATAGCAATCAGACTCATATCCCTCGAAATATGTTGAAGAGAACATATCCAAACATTGCATGAAAATATTTATTTGTCTATCATCACAGAATACCTGGAAGGATTCTGCATTATTTGGGACACTGGGTCTATGAACTAGTTCAATTCCATATGAATCGTTATCAAAATCAAGATGGGGAATAAGAAGAGAAGCTGACTCGGCCAAGGCGTCAGCCCTAGAATCAAATTCTCATGGAATAGATTCAATGTAGAAGGCTTCCAATCCTTCTATCTCATCCCAAACTCTATCTTGGTAGTGTTTAAGTCTTTCATTTTTAACTGTGAAAACACCTCGGACCTGCTTAACAATTAACTCACCATCCCCAACGGCCTTCAACTTCTTAATTCCTTTTCTTTTGGCCTCTTTAATCCCAAGAAATAGGGCTTCATATTTGGATATGTTGTTTGTATTACTGAATTCAAGCTTATATGTGGAAGGAATCCTCTTTCCTTCAGGAGAAATTAAAACTACTCCTGCTCAAGAACCAGCATTGCAGCAACTTCCATCAAACTCCATGGTCCACAAAGAGTGATCTCCTGATTTTATTTCTTCAACTATATCAGGCTCAGGGAGAATCACATAATTACCAAACTCTACTTCTTCATACAGAATATGTGACCTTGAATCGTCAGAAGGAAAGACAGTGTACTTTGACTTTGGCTCAGGTTCAAGAATAACCTTTTATTTTCCCACTGAAATGCTCACTTGCAACCAGTCTAATTTAATCTCTCCTCCAATATCTTTTCACAAGGTATGGCTTAACAGCATGCCATAACTGGCAGGAATATCAGCCACCAATATTGTCAATTTAAGTCTTTTCGCGGGATGGGCTGCTAAAGCCACCTAATCATCATGTATCTGACCTAACAGAGGTACTTGCTTTGAATCCATAGAATAGCAGGATCCAAAGGTTTTGGTCAAGGGTAGGTATAACACTTTGGCTACAGAGGAGGGAATTATGTTATCTCAATCCCCTGAATCAATAATGCAATTACTGAGCTTGTGTCTGTGGATAAATAGAGACACATATAAGGGTTGTGGCTTCATAAAAGACTAGGTGGTTTTGTTCAAAATTTCATTTTGGGTTGGATGTTCAGCAATTTTAGATGAGCTCAATGAATTAGAGGTAGAAAGCTAACTGGATTGGGCATTCGTAAGATTATCAATTGACTTTGATGGTTCATTTCCTCTAATGAAATTTACTAGTTTATCAAGCTCGTTAGGATTTGATCTTAGATATTTTGCAGGAGAAATTTGAATTTTAGAGGTTTTAAAAAATTCAAGAATATCAAAAGAATGGTCAACATCAAACCTTTTTAAAACTGGCACTTCAGGAGAATTGGAACTTTTGAGTATTGAGAAACTCAAAGTTCAATTTCCAAGTTCACTTGTTTTACTGGTGGATGTTGGATATGGAACTGCGGGAGAAGGTTTGTATCCCTTTTGATTTCTTGTTAGCACTAAGAATGAAGGTTCTTCCAAAGTTACCAAAATATCTTTACCTCTATCAGAATTTGATTCGTATTCAAAGTAGTAAGTTTCAGAGTAACCAGATAACTTTGGAACTGTCTCATCCTCATGAACTTCTTCAACAGTTTCTTTTTGAATATTTATTTGAACATACCTTACCATCTCTAGATAGGTATTTCCATCATGATAATCCATTAGATGAAACACACACATATTATCCTTCATGCTTAGAACACCTTCTATACCCAACTTTTGTTGAAAAAAATGCAATGTCAACTGCCTTCCTGAATTTTCATTAGACTGATTTGGAAATCTTTGAGAAATGTCATGGTAGGGAGTATTAATTATTGGAAGTTGTTTCTTAAGGGAAATCATATCATTTACAAGTCTTTGGACTATAGGGTCCGATGAGTATGTCGATGCTTGTGGTTGAGAAGTTTGAACTTCTTTTCTCCATTTCCTAGCAGTGATCAAATCATCTTCTAATTCAATTGTCTGTGTCTGGGCTGCACCCAAATCTGCTAGTCTACTTCTCCGTAGATGGAATCTCAGGTCAGGAGGCATTGAATTCACAAAGAAACATTATTGATTCTTTGGAGTAGGTCTCTTCCCTGTAGGGATTTTGTGTATCAGTTTATTGTACTTGGCCACATAATCCTGCATTGGCTCATGTATCTCCTTTTTCATCTGCGTTAACTGTGCCAATAATGAATGTTCATCCTTTGCACTCTTAAATTTATTTTCAAATGTTGTCTTCATGTTATCCCACCCTATTATGGAGGTTGTTGGGAGATGGTTGAACCATTCTGCAGTGCCCTTGGATAAAGTTTTCACAAATAGTCTCACAGCCACATCTTCGTGCTACACCACCAAAATACCACTAGCTACATTAAAATTATTCAAGTGCTCTTCAACTGAGATTTTCCCATCTCCATTAAATCATGGCAACACATCCTTAGCACTTTTAGGTAAAGAATGGTTTGCAGTAAGGTTTAAAGGTCCAACAGTGGCACCCCAATGATTAGCGGCCATAAAGTTTAAGACAGGATGAAGATTGATATTCAAAGGTGTAGGTGTCCCTAAAATAACTAAAGCATGAAACACTGGTGAGGCTACAAATTTCCTAATTGATTTAGTTTTATGTCTAGATGGCTGGGGTAAATTTAATTCAAGATTACCAGTAAGTTTTTTAAGGTCTTCTAAATCTTGATCTATCAACCCTTTCTTGGCCTGAGACCTAGCGAAAGGTCTGGAATCCAGAATTAAGTCTTAAAGCCCTTGGGCTACTCTATCAACAACTGTGGCTTCCTCATAAATAGTAAGGCCTCTTAACCATTCACATATTTCCTCTTCTTACTCAATTACCAATCAGACCTATTGATATTGTTGATTATTAGTTATTAATTTCCAGGCTACAGAGTTGAGATCAGCAATAATGTCCTCTTGGGTGTCTAGAAAATGCAAATACGGCTATAATACTAGAGGGACTTCTTCTTGTTTAGGTATCACATCAGCAGGTAACACCATAACTACTCATTTATAAATAAATTGAAACTTACCTACTTAGTATCAGTTCCCTATTAGAGTCGCCAAAAATATGTTAGTTAACAGATTTATCCCCAGTTCAATTAAAATAGTTTGATGAATTATTGTCTCTATTGCCCTTTCTAGAAGAAATCAATCAGCTAACAGTTAGGGCTTGCCTAAATGGTCATATCCCTCTACATAAAGGTGCATCTCCCTCTTCAATGATTTTCAATTAAGCTTTGTAAAGAATAGATCAACAAAGTTCTCAAATAATACTTTTAAGCTTAAAGTATTAAAGGTTTAAAAGTTCAGACTTTGAATGAAGAATGAATTTTTAAAAAAAATAATCACTGAGATAATGAGTAAGAATTCAGCCGAAAGACTAAATTTATTAAAAGCATATACAGATAAAGCTAAACAAGAAACCTAAACTCCTTCATAATCTGAAAGAAATATAAATTTATACCACAATCACAAACATACCTCCAACAGACATTGCATTCATATACTTCAATGAAAACATTAAATTTGCGATATATTTGTATATTAGAATTTTAACCAACTGATCAAAATCTTTCCAGATCATAAAAATCCTTTCAAGTATCTTAGTATCACTATGAAACTGAAATGTAACAGAAAGCAGTAAAATTACAAAATTTGGTCGACCCCATTCTCAGGTCATAATAAGAAATTTATATCCGGAGAATAAACTATTTTTTGGGTAGTTTTTAAAACCAACTCCACAAAGGAGGAAAAGTAAGAAAGACAACTAGAGTTCTAAATTAGTTTGAGCAACAGGAAATATCAAAACAAGAAGCTAAAAGTAATCCTTTTGTTGTGATTATCCTGCGGGATATCCAGGTTCAGGGTGTCATTGTGGCTAATGACGATTGAGCTTGTTGTTTCTTCCATTCTGGATGTTCGGCAGAAAACTTGACTACAAACTGATGATTAGGAATGCCAATGTGAGAAATCCTTCGTTTCCACACCTTATTTTCTCTGCGGACTAGATCCACCTTCGATTTGTGTGAGTCCAAGTGTTTATGACACATGATCAGTGTAGATTCTATCTTAGTGACATAAGAGAACTCATTAGGTGTGATTTTTCTTGTTTCTTTAATCGTATGCACCCTCTCTATGAAATCTTGGCACATTTCTTCTAGATTTTGTAGAGTCTTACCATCCTCTTTGAATAGTTGTGCCTTAATGAAGCCGAGATCATTCTTCATCATATATGCTAAGGTAACAAGTTCTTTTTCCATTTTAGCAGATTCTTCAATACCTTGCCTTATGATGAAATTCCTCCAACTGAGATGATCTTGTGATACGAAAAGAATATCATCATCAAAACTTGTAATTGGCCTTTCAGACAAGAACTTCATCACCCCATAATTCTTTACTTCATCCATTTGTGCCATTACCGCCATCCATTGGGTCTTCTCTTTTTCCCACTTTGCCAATTTTGTATCTAGATTATCCTTTGTAGCCACAACATCTTCATAAGTCTGACTGAGATCACCTAAGTATTTATTTCCATGATCCATTACTGAATTCAGCTAACCTGCGTATGCTTCAGCAATATACTTATTGCATACAATATGTTCTTTCATCTTTTGATTATCTGGGGATTTTATTTCAAAGGCCACTGGGGTCTGTGTTGTTACAACCTGATCTGGATGATGGATAGAAAAGATGTATTCAGCCATCTGTGAGATAGCTTCTTTTATTTCCTGCTTATCTTTTTCATCCTTCCATGCTCTATTCACAATTTTCTTGGTGGAAGATTCCAAATGTTTAACATCTGTTGCCTGAGTTTCCACCCCTAATTCAACCCTCTCAATTTTGAAATCATCAGTTGTTACTTCATCTGAGCTCTTCTCATTCTTAGGAGTAGCCATCTCTACAAACCAACACCCTATCTTTTCATCTCTATCTATCATTGCCTTAGTCTTAGGCTTTTTGATCTTCACTTCCCTACCTAAACATCTGCTTACCATGTCGTTATCAAGTATGGAAATAGATACAATGCTTCTCTTTTTACTAATAGAAGTGCAGAGCCATGCTGGTGTATCTACAATATCTTTAGCAAGAGGAGTCTGCAATAAAGTTGAATCAATGGATAGAGCATTGTTGGTGTTCTGCTCTTTATTCAATTCTACATCTCCTCTCACATCATCCAAATTTATCACATCCAAAGCCTGGTTTTCCATAGGAAATTGTTCTTCAACAACAGGATCTAATTCCACAACCTCAGGGTCAACCGTGACCTTCTTCAGCCTTTTACTTCTGGAGCGTGTTGTTCTTGCTGGAAAAGGGGATTTTACTCATGATGAATGCTTCTTTGCTAAATTTACCTCCAATTTGACTGTACCTACAATATCATATTCAATAGAGAAATTAGGAGAAGAAGTTGGATGTTTGGGGGACAGTGTATCCTGGGTTTGTTTATGATTGACCGGTTCAACCATCTTTAGCTTTCCCAATATCTTATATCTTAACCACTTCTTTGTTCTTCTGATAGCATTATAATTTTTTTTCTAAATATTATCTTCTTCTTTTCTGTTCCAATCAATTTCTACCAAGGGTTCATTCTACACCCTACTACTGAATTTAGAATCAAGCACCTCCTCATTCTCATATTCTGTAACTCCTTTTATGCTCATAGAGAGCTTCATTCCTATAGTTTTCCCTAAAGTAAGTCAGGACCATAATCTCCTGTGGACTTCAAATTCATCTACATAGTCCTCCCAGTAATCTTCTAATTGGGAAATGTGAGTGAAACCTTCTTTCATGCCCAGGTAGGATTTAGCAAAGCCCTTACTGTCAAATTTAGGGTGTGCAATAATGTTTTGAGTTTGTAGATCTTAATTGTTGCTGCTAAATTTAGGGAATCTAAGATGGACTTACAACAATAGTGTCTGAGTTCCATAGGAAAAGTAATCCCTGAAAGTTGATCTCTTTTTAGCCTCTTTTCTATAATTGCCAATTGCCTGCAAACTTCTATGAGGACTAGGTGATATAGGATGTATCTGGGCAATCTAAGAGGTTCACCTTTGATTCCACCAATCCTAATATAAGTGAATTTAGGAAATTTAATGAAGAAGCTTCCATAAGTTTGAATTAATTGCACTGCTTCATCAGATAGCCTTTTGTGCATACACCCACCTAACTCAAAGACTAGCCAGCCCAAAAATACATCATTAACTCTGTTAAAATTCTTTGAATACCTTTTCAATTATAGCAGGGGATAATACTCATAAATCTTAATTCCTGGGGTTAAGGGTTCATGAGGCAGCCCAGGCCATTGTCTGGAACTTTCTAGAATGTAAAACAAGAAAGAAGACATATAAAAAACTCTCATGCCAACGAAGTTGGCTAGCCCTTCATGTAATTTCTCATCTATAAGTTCACCTCAATATAGGAATTTATCTCCCTTGGTTATTACCTGTATATAGAAAGACATCCAATCTTCCCAATGGAAAGTATGTTGGTTCCCCTTTACTCTGTTTAGAAAAATAACTAAGTCTCTGGTTTCAGGTTTAATGTGTTCGCGAGTAAGGGGTTTTGGGAGACGGGAACCACCTCTTTTAGAATCTAAAAACTAGGCTTTGGCAATCACATTTCTATATTTCTTCTTCTTTTTTGAGAATACAGAGTAAGTTGTACTAATATTCCATGCTTCATAATCCTCCTTGTTTGGGATTCCCAAGGCAGACATCAGTGTTTCCCTATCAAATCTTAGCAAAATATCACTAGAATCCATGCAAATGCACTTTTCATTGCCATCATAATGGTTCATACACTCCATAACCGATTCTAGGCAAGGGGTTATAGTTGGGAATGTGACAGCTTCGATTAAACCACTCTGGTTAATTTTCTCTTCTATAGAACCTTCCCTAGGATTCCTCAACCTTCCCATAATTTCTTCAATGGTCACATTTAAAAGGGTTGTGTCTTCTAATTCTGGGAGAGAGCTAATTAAACTGGAAGAGGACTTCAACTTAGGCAATGAAATCCTATTATACTTCATTTTAAATAACAATTAAAATCCCACAACAAGCAGACAAGGAATTCAAGAAGAAGAAACTTAAAAAAATTTACTATGCTTCAACAGACTGCTCTAAGTCAGAAATTCAGAGTTCAACTCACCATAATTCATGAAAATAACAGTCCTACAACCTTTAAATTACCTTCCTTCGACTCTCTAGTTCCGCAATGATCAAAGAAAACCAGGCTGAATGAGGAAAAGAAAATACAACCTTGGGTTATAAAGGCAACAAATATTCCTGAATTCGCGGCATGCATAAAATTTCAATTCATCTACACAAATTAAATGTCAAAGTGACATATTTTCTGACATCTCATTAATTAGCCATCTTCTCACACCCTTCGAGCTTACAAACTAATGATTGATTTCTCCTAGAAAGGGCAATAGAGCAAATAATTCATCAAACTATTTTAATTGAATTGGAGATAAATCTATTTACTAACAGAGAGTATAGGGGAAGTTTTCCCAACTCCCTTTAAGGAGGAATCTATCTAATTTTTCAGCAATATGGATACTTGATGCAGTCACAATTAGATTTTTTCCAATGGAGATGGTCCAACCATGCAGCAAGAGTCAACACAGTTGAAATAACCAATACTAAATCATTAAGAACTCAATAATGATCAAGTAACATGCCTTGTAGGCCTTCTTATTATCCAAAATCAAAGATTTACATCATACATGCCTCGTAACATGTCATCTTACATTCCAAGCATACATGCCTTCTTACAATCATAAATCTAGATCCGGGTTGGATGCTAAGATTTCCAAAGCTAACTACCAAGAAGCTACCTACTAAGGAACTAAAACCACAAATATATACAAGAGCGCAAGCCACAAGTCATCCATAAAAGATCATATCCTCCAAGAAGAATAAGACATGTTACAACATATAGGTCAGGACCTAAATCCATATGAACGCATCCAAATAGATATGGAATAAAGTGCAATCACATAGGGAGGTCGGACACGAGCATAAGATCATCAAAAAAATTGCCAATTAGCATTGCAAATTATGAAACTCCATCACAAGCCAAATCATACCAACCTGGTTCTTAGAATAGGAAGAACAATATAGCACTGGAATAATCATATGATATCTTCTCCAAGAAAGAATGAAACATGATTTTAAGTTGTACAAATGATCACCATGATGTCTAGAACCCACAAATAGGATCGCATAAGAAAATGAATCAACTGGACCGATCGCTACCTAAAACATAGAAACTGCCCAATTTGAACAGAATAGGAAAGAAATAAAAGAGAAATGTGTTTGGGTGATGCAATATTGCCAACGAACCAAGGATTATCATGCATCAGACACCTCAAATGAAAATAAAATGTTCCATAAGAGACACTTATGAACATTTGACAATACGTGGAGCATAAATCTTGTGCTTATTTTTTATACAAACATCTTCATTATCTATTGCACTCTATCTTTGTACCTTTGCACTCTCTTATGTCATATCCATCAGCCTATTCTTCTTTGTGCTCCCTCTTTCATAATTCATACCAACATAGAAACTATGACCACTACCTCTTCCCCTTTGTATAACTTATTTACCTCTATTACAAATCTTCTTTTGATCCACACTAACCTTTGTAATCTACTTCTCTGAATAGTAACTCTTCACTATGCTCAGATTCCTTGCACTTATCTCATTTGCTTCCTTCAAAGGAACTAGAGTAAACTTTTGTCCATCCTTCTCTATTGTGACCAAGTTTCTTCTGCAATCATGAATAGTTCCTCTATCAAATTGTCAAGGTCTTCCCAATAGAACATGACAAGGACTCATAGACACCACATCGCATAACACCTCATCTCTGTAAGTTCCAATGTTAAAATTGACCAAACATTGTTCTTTCACCTCCACCATGTGTTCATCTGAAAAGAAACTTATCCCATAAGGACAAGGATGTTTAAGCCTCTTCAATCCAAGTTTTTGCACCATCTCTTCTAAGACCAAATTATGAGTACTACCACAGTCCATAACAACCTTACAAGATTTACCTCCTAATTTGTAAACAGTCCTAAACAAATTTCTCCTTTGTATAGGTTACGCTTGCTTCTTACTCAACATGACTCTCCTAACCATAAGAGACTCTCCTATCTCAGGTTCTACTTCGTTTACCACAACTTCATTAGTAGTATGTCCCTTATGTGCCACCATATTTTTTTTTCCATGTTATTACTAGATCCTTCAAAACATTGAAAATATTTATGCCCTAAGCCACCACATTTGAAAAAAAGAACCTTTAGACTCCTTGCTACCATTCCATCTTCTAGGTATTCTCTTATCAGGTTCAAATTTAATGGATTTCTTCTCTTTTCCATCACTGTTACTCTTTCTTCTCTTCAACTTATCTTATGCCTCCAATGCATATCGATAATAATCCTTAATTTTACTAATCCAAAACATACTCATCTCATCCTGAATGCTAAACCTCGGACCATTAACATACCTAGCCACCTTCTCCTTAGATACTTCTCGGTGTCTAGATCTGATAGTCATCTTGTAAAACTCTTTGGTGTATTCTTTCACACTCATGTATTTATGCTTCAATGTCTACAACTTCTTGAAAAACTATGATTCATAATCCTCGGGAATTTATTTATCTTTTAATATAGCAACCATCACCTTCCATTTAGTGATTTTCATTTCACCATGTTCCTCCATATCTTTCAATAATTCTTTCCACCAAAAGGAAGCATTACCCTTCAACTTATCTTTTTTCTAACCTAACCCTCTGTGGATCTCTGAAGTCTTCAAGCTCAAAGTAATCTTCTAGTTCTCAATCCAATCTATCAAATCCTCAGGATGCAATGAACCAGTGAAAGTAGAAACATTCATCCTATGAATTTTACTTACTTGTGCCATAGCTCTCAATATTATTTCTTCATCTATAGGGATCTCAACATCTATACTCTCAAGATCTTCAATAGCTTCCTCATATTCTTCTTTAGTCTCAGGATTTCTTCATAATCCAATCAACACATTTTTGATCTCATTCCTCATCTCATTTTTGAGTCCTCCATCATTTTCTATATCCTTCTAGGGTTCATCTATCTAGGATACATCTTTCCAATCCTTAGGTGTAACTACCTCAGCTTTGGCAATCTGAATACAAGATGCTAATTCCTCTATAATCGGTGATCTATTTGACATACTTGCAGCCTGCCTCCAACTCAGTGATCTGTACACCCTCGGTATGCCTTCACCTCTCAACAATCATCAGAAAACTATTCCTAGCCACCTTTTTCAAGTCCTTTATGATTTCAAGTCAAACCTTCACTCTTTCACCTCATGATCAATAGGTCTAGGGCTTCACAATTTAGGAACTCAGATCTGCAAGCACAGGTACCTCAACCTCACTCTGATACCATCTGATGTAGTCATAGCCAGAGTTTCCCCAATGGAGATGGTTACCATCTGATGTAGTCACAGTCATAGTTTCCTCAATGGAGATGGTCCAACCATGCAACAAGAGTCAACATAGTGGAAATAACCAATACCAGATCATTAAGAGCTCAATAATGAACAAGCAACATGCCTCGCAGGACTTCTTATTATCCAGAATCAAGGATTTACATCATACATGCACAACAACATGCCATCTTACATTCTAAGCATACATACCTTCTTACAATTAGAAATCTAGATCTAGGATGGATACTAAACTTTCCAAATCTAACTACCCATAAGCTACCTACTAAGAAACCAAAACCATAAATATATACAAGATCCCAAGCCACAGGTTTTCCATAAAAATATCACATCCTCCAAGAAGAATAAAATGTGTTACAACATATAGGTCAGGACCTAAATCCATAAGAAATCCTCCAAATGGATATGGAATGAAGCGTGATCACACAAGGAGGTCAGCCATGAGCATAAGATCATCAGACAAAGCACCAATTAGCATCACAAATTATGAAACACCATCGCCAGCCAAATCATACTAACCTGGTCGTTAGAATAGGAAGAACAATATAGGACTAGAGAAATCTTATGATATCTTCTCCAAGAAAGAATGAAACATGATGTGAATCTAGAAAAAGGATCACCATGATGTGTAGAACACACAAACAAGATCGCATAAAAAAATGAGCCAATTGTACCCATCACTACCTAAAACACAAAAATTAGCCAACTGGAACAGAACAAAAAAGAAACAAAAGAGAAATATTTTGGGTGATGCAAATGACCCAAGGATGCTCCTGCATCAATCCTTGCCTTCTATTATTCCATGTATATGTTTATTTCTCAGTTTTGACTTCCAGCATTTTTTTTTGCTTAACCCATTCTTTAAAGTCAACTGTTGATTGAGATTCTTTGGTGATTGCACCCCACTTTTATTTAGGGTCCATTATAGCATTGAAGTCACCACCTATAATACATATATGATCTGGTATACTTTTTACATATTGATCTATCTCATTACATACCACTCACTTGTCCTTGTTCTATATTGGACCATATACATTTACCAATATAAATTATATATTACTCCTTATGCTCCTTAAAGATCCACCCATCCAATTTTGAAAACTTGTTTCCTTAGCAAAGGAAACTGACCTAGGATCCTAGATTATTTCTAAACCTCCTAAGGATCCATTTTTTGGCACTCCTTTGATTTCCTAAATACTCAGCTTCTTTATCATATTTATATATCCTCTTGATTGATTTTTGTTTCTTGTAACATTTTGATTTCAACGTTTGTAACAGAGAGCCAACATTTTAAATCCACTTCTTTTTAGGGGAATTCAAGCCCCTAACATTCCATGTAGTGATTTTCATGGCTAAAATGGAAGGACCTTCCCTTCCCAACATTAAACAAATTAGTGATCCTAGTCTAATCTTCAGTAGACCCATATTTTTCTCTTAGTCCTGAAACAAACTTTCTTCCCTTTTCTTGTTACTCTTTGCCCAATTAGGGATTTCCTTATTTAATTCAGTTTGTGAAATTCCTAAGGTAGTCTCCTCTGGTTCCACCTCCTTGCTACCTAACTTAACAAATTCCTCCTCAGCCATTACCTAGTTCCTTTCTTCATCTTCAAGTTCTATAATTTTGGCAATGAGAAGTTGTTTTTCCAGAGCCACCTCTTCCTCACTATGAATTTTCTTAGAAAACCCTTCAAGGAGGTCATCCAATACCTCATTACATAGGCATTCAAGACCTAAATCAATATTTTTAGTTACTGCACAACCTTAAGATAAGAAGGCATTAGCTTCCTCAATATTTTTTTGTGTCTTCTCTTCATGTCCTACCTCAGGATCATCTCTAGATTTTTTAACATCAAGAATTGCTTCTGGCACAACATGAATTATCCTCTTCCCATTTTCTACTATATCTCCCTCTTCTACTTCCATGATCTTGGGTTCCTTCTTATTTTGATCATATTTAGAGGGAACCATATCTACACCACTCCTACCTTTTTTGAGACCATCCCCCTTACCTTCTTGGCTTCAATATTATTATCCAGAGGTTACATCCTAATTTTCTAAAAAAAAAATTTCTTACTGGGTTCATAATGGAATTCCTAATCTCACAAGATTATCTTCTCTCTCGACACTTGATACATTACAAGTATTAATAGGTGGTTCATCTAATCACTTTTTACTTATAATATTTGATTCATCTATTTACCCTGATAAAATAAGGGTTTGATGCTCTATGTTCCCCTATCTGTTACTATTTATAATGGCTCAAGGGTTTCAATTTTAGGGTCCATGCAAAGAAGTACTATAACTTCTTTCAAAATGTCTCATTAAAAATCCCTTCACATCCTAAGAAGGTACCCTAGTTCAAACTGATTTCATCTATAATGGTTGGTATATGATATTTGACTGAGATCCATCCTAGATTTACCCATCTATGAAGAACCTCTAGTTTGTAGGTGAAAGGATTAAACTCTACAGACTAGTTGATAAAATGGAAGCAATAACCTTTAAAAAATCTAATGTTGCCATGCATAATTTATTTTCCAATTTTTATATTTTTGCATAGTATAAATAGAATATTGTTACTTAGGAGAGAAATAATTACCTGATTAGGGAGTTTCTTATCCGAACATTCTTTCATGTTCGTAAAGTTTAGGTTTTTGCCTCTGCAAATGTTCAGGACACCCAGATCCAAATATTTGTCCCAGACCGGTTGGATAAAATTTGTTTCCATCTTGTGGTGTTTTCATGACCCAATCCTGAGAATATGTTCTCTTCTAGGGTTTTCTCTTGGATGTCATGGTGTTTTAAATCCTTCTTTTCCCTAGTGGAACTCGATTGGCTCAGATAGAAATGTCTTCGCCAAGCTTCTTTTTAAGACCATTGGCCTGAATCTGTAAAACCCAATTACCACGTCCAACCCTAGATGAAGCCTCGACATTCTTCTGGATGGGGACCAATGATTTTTCTTGTGTCTTGATTTGTCACTTGACCTTCTTGGAGTGGAAAAATTTTCATCCCTCTTCTGCAATTGGAATCTTAGGCTCCATGTTATGCTTGAATTTAATTTCCTTTTTCCCAAGAAAATTCTATTGACCACTTGTACAAACTGATGAGTATTTGAGGAATTCTCATCCAAAGATGAGAAGTAATTGCCTATCTTGGTCACATATCTTCTCTGATTTTGCACAAAAGGAGCCTTAGACCCCCAGCAAGGGTTTACCTTATGTTTTCACATATTTTGGATATTTGCAAAGTTCTTTATTTTTAATTTAATTTTATTTCCTTGAAGAAAGTGATCTTGAGTTATTAGAAATTCCTTGTATCTTTCCCTAAGGTTGTGCACCTTAGTTTGCAAGTCTATATCAGACGTAGTAAGCTCCTTAGCCTCTAGCTTAAATAATTGCAATCAGATTTCATATAGTGAAGATTCTCATCATGGTTTTCCCTGCATTGGGTTTCCCACAAAAATCTTGATGTCATGTGGGGTATTCATTTTGTCTTAATTATATACTTTTGCATGTAAGTTGAATGGACTGAATAGTTGATAATTGGTTAAGATTTAATACATGCCCATTCACCCCTTCTCCCATGGGTTGATAATTGGTTAAGGTTTAATACATGATGATTCAATGCCCCCTCCCCCTGTCCACATGCCACCCTTGAAAGTGTCTAATAATAAATTTTAGATCTTAAAAATATTTTGAACCTTATTTATAAAAAAAATCTCAAATACTTATGTACTTACAAGAAAACTAAAAATATTTATTTTAGCTAAAAAAAACCTCTTTGTCCCAAATATTGAATTTTTATTTTATAGCCCAATAGTGGTATATTTTATATTCTTTACATTAGAATCAAGGTTGAGGCATTTTTTCTAACTATTGTATGTTGAATGTGGACCTCTGAATTCAACACAAACACAACATAGTCCTTACACAATCGCTTAATTCACAAAGACAAACATGAATTGTTTGCTCTGCAAATATGATTGAAGCGACCTGTTGCCTC
>MU226254.1:1586319-1600147 GCA_018584345.1 Thuja plicata
CATGGTATAGGTTATTCATCTTCTCAATTTCATGTGGATGATATTAACTATCATCCTCCTCTTGATATTCTTCTTCCAACACCTACCTTAGATCATCCTGATACTCCTCAAGATGTGGCTAAGAAAGAGTATGTCCAGTTAATGAATTCCAAGAAAGAAAATTTTAAACCTATTCCGAGAAATGCTTTACATAAGTAAAAATTTCCTTTCCACAATAGTAATAAACATTTACTTGTTGATTGTGTGCATTTCAAATTATATGTTAGAGACAGAGCTTCTCATGGAATTATATCTTATTCCTGAGCAGTATTACAATTTCTTCATAATTTTGACATAGGGCATTCCCCTCCTTCTTCTACAAGTTAGACTATGTTTCTCCTCTTGTCTCTTAAACTGGGGGGCAAGAGGTATTCTATTATAGTCTTATAGGATCCATTATCATCTTAGCATGAATTTTGTTTTGAGTATAATTGGTTATTCTTTCTGCATTCTATCCTTATAACTTCTTACACACATGATATTCTTTCTAAGACATCTATTTTGTAAGAATATCTCTTATTTTAATAAATTTGGTATAATTTGATATATCCCTTGCCGTCATCCCTGGGGGGCAAGGTATTTCCTCCTTCTACCTCTATCTAAGGATCTACTTTCCTTTGCTTAGTGGCATTTTTTTATGTTGCAAACATTATTTTCCTTATAAAGATCTATGTTTTGACCATTGATACCCCTTATTTGAGAGGTGATTGTCCTAGGTCATTACCTCTTCTTTATTTTGAAAACTATGTTCTTTATAAACTCTTTCCCTTTCTTTTTGGTTAGAGTTTGTTATCCTTCATTCCAAGATTCCTCATCCTCTTGGAAGGAGTTTGATGGTTAAATCTTGGGTCCCTCTTGCTTTTTGAAGATGACATTTTATCCTAAGAACATTTCTCTAGTAGGGCTCTTGTTGATAAGATCTCTTCCTCTTTGAGGATCCTTTTTCCATAAGTGACATATACATTTCATGATTATCTATGTTCTTGGATGTAAGGGTCAAGACTCTTCACTAAGAATATGGTATACATTGTTGTTAAGCTGGATATCTTCTTACCTTGTGAAGTAGGTATCCTCTTTTCTCTTCCTTATCCTGCCTAGTAGGTAGCCATGATAAGGAGGGGGGCATATATAGGGTCTCCCTTGTACTATAATTTACATTTATTTACATTTTTCAGCATTATAAATCCTTGGAAGGTAACGCACACAAGTTGCTAAATCCTAGAGAGACACACATTTTTACTTTTATGTTTGCTAAATCCTTGGAAGGTAACGCACACAAGTTGTTAAATCCTGAAGAGACACTCATTTTTACTTTTATGTTTGCTAAATCCTTGGAAGGTAATGCACATAAGTTGCTAAATCATGAAAATATATGCACCATTTTTAGTTTTTTACAATATGCTAAATCCTCGAAAGGTAATGCACATAAGTTGCTAATTCCTGAATGGACACACATTTTATATTTCATAGTGATACAAGAATGTTGATCTATGGATATTTTCAAAAGTCGTCAGAAGACACATTTACAATTACAAGAACAATTTATGGGTGAACCCATTGGGCTCTCCCTTCATGGTGATTCATAGTAAGGTGGGCATCTTACTAGGCAAGGTAATCACTCTCTCTTCTCTCTTTCGTTTTCAAGCTAGTAGGATTAGATCATGAAGCTATGTTATCTATAGTGTTGTTCTTGTCTTACTTATGTAGTCATGTATGTTTTCTATGATTGATTTCTCTTTATTTCCATATCTTTATGTATGTATTTTGAGTTAGAATCCTTGGTTTGGGGGCTCATATCCCTGACTTAGTTATATTCTTTCTCATTGCAATCCACTAGGATCCTTTTCCTCTAACTTTACCGTGAGCACATTTGATTTCCGTACTCCCGCTAAAGTGGGGGCTTAATGTATCATCTTAAAATGAAATAACTTCCATGTTAAGATAATTTAGCCCTCCTTAGGGGATGTTTTTTACCTCCATCATATCACCCTCTCATTTCTGCATCATCTCATGCTTCTGTGCCTATTCAGGACCCTGATTGGGCCTCTCCGGGCACCTCCTACCCCACCTGGCATATTTTCCAGGGGTTCTGGCCCCCTGGGTCAAGGTTGACCTTGACCTTGACCTAGGTTAGGGTCAACCTCGACCCTAACCTAGGTCATGGTCAACCTCAACCCTGACCAGGGTCCCCCTTTCAAATATGAAATCGTGTCGGCTGCCGGGGATCATAAAAAATTTAGTTTTCCCGCTTCCGGGTTGGCTATTTCAAGTTCTGAAGCGTTGATTCTTAAATTATATTTAATATAGGTCCTTTTATAAGGGAATGGGTCTAATTGGAATTTAATTATCCTATGTTGGCCTCCTTAGAAGATTGTTCCCTAATTTCATATAAAAGGAAGTCTCTCTCTCTCATTTTCTCTAAGTCTTCTAAGTGCAAAAAAGTTCTAATCAAGATTTTGTCAAGAAGCAAGAAGTTCAAGCATCCATTGTCCTACATATTTCCAAGCTTTCAAGGTGTTCAATTTTTCTTCTCAATAATTCAAGTTCTCCATTGAATATCAAGGATTCGAGCTCTCAAGCCTTTGAAGGGATTAGGTGCAAACATTCAAGATTCAACATTCAAACCCTAGATCTAGCCATCATGGTGGTGTGATCTTCCTTCAAGATCCTTTGTGCATCCTCAAGACTCTTTCATCATCTCTTCAATGTGGATTTCAAGCATACAATCATGGAGGTTTATGGTTTCTAAAGTCCATTTATTTCATACTTACATATTTGCATACATTTGAATTTCAATTACATATCTATTGAATATCATAGCTTCATTGTTAGATTCAATTCTACTACTTGTTAGCATACTGTACTTTATTGATTTCAAGGTTAATTCCTAAATCAGGGTTTGACCAAGGAAAACCCCTCTCCCCCAACAAACAATTATCTTTTTATTGCAGGTACAGGTTCAGAATTGTAGATTTGAGACCAGATCTGGATACCCTTTTTGGCTTTCTTTTGGATGGCACAAACAGATTTTCTGTCGGACCTGTGCAGGTCAGGGTTGACATTATTGGGTCAGGGTTGACATTTGTGGGTCAAGGTCAACCTTTTTCATGAGATGACATTGGGACAAAAAATATTGCTGGGTTTTGTTCGCCTTTGCATTTTGGTTCGGGATCTATTATCAATTTTTCTAGAAACAGTCTACAAACCTCAGAAAACAGCATTCTTTGATCTGCAACATTTCAAGGTTAGTGAATTTCTCCCATTTCTTCAATTACTGTCATATATCATATCTATATATATAATTAACAGAATTTAAGGTATCCCTCTTGTTAATCTCTTTTCCAAATAGTTGATTCATTTGTGCATTATCCCTTCCTTTGGGTTGATCAATTTGGATCTTCCATTTGTGCATTTGGGAATAAAAGGGGAACATCTTATTTTCTCCCTAATCACAATTACAATATACAATCAATACAATTCAATCAAATATAAAGTAAGGTTAAGGAAATCAATATACTCTAAGCAAATCAAACAACAATTAACAATCAAACCTCCTTATACCAATTTTATATCTTACATTTTTGTAACACACATACACGATTTTCCCCATTACATTTTGTTAGACCACTATCCCATCAACCTTAGTAGTGAATGGCAGACAAGTCATAAGTGTCTATCCAAGACAAAATTATTTTTTAATATGTCATTTTTGAATCATCAACCCATGATGACCCACATTCAACGAGTTTGAAATCTTGAGCCCAAGCCCAAAAGCCAACTGGCTAGATTGTGTGGTGGAATGATGTCATCTCTTGAACTCTATGGTTTCTTTCCATTTATGGAAGAAAATTATCCATGTATCGTCGGTGATCCTATGATGCAACCACAAAATATCTACATGTTTCTTTTGAAACCTTGACTTTGAATCCCTTACACCTTGACTTTCAAGTTAGGATTGCTCAATTTTTCCACCAAAAGAACATTGTTGATCATCATATTGCTATAAAAGCTCAGATCAAGGCTAGACTTCATTTCCTTAAGGTGGGTAAATGAGCTTCTAAAGATTTTTTTCTTGCACTTAGAGATCGTCATTCCTCTCATAGCACTAAATATATCAAAGAAGGTTAGTCGATAATATTTGAGCTACCAAATATTCTTCAATCCTTTGTCAAACATTATGAGAAGGTGTTAACTACAAAAGGAAATTCATCTACTAGAGATCAAGCCTTTAAGGATTGCCTTGCATTTTTTCATTCTTGGCTCTCAGATTCCCAGAAGGTTTTTTGTGACCATTTTTTAACCCTCAAGGATCTTAAAGAAGTCATTTCCTACTTGGAAGATGAAAAATATCCTAGGCATTATGGTTTCCCATGTGAATTCTAAAAAGTCGTATGGTCTTGTGATGCAAGAGCATCCTACAGAAGTTGGCAATCGTGTGTCCACCAAAATATGTTTAAGTTCTATTTTATGCTCGGTAGGTGAGTTGGCATGCCTTGGTGGATTCGGGTTGTTCTTGGTTGTTTGGGTGCTCAGTTCATGGTGGAAGGAGTTTTTTTCTTCACCAAACGAACTTAGTGTCTATTGGCAGCACTGATTCACCAAACAGGCTCGGTGGCTTTATTTGTGCTTGGTACCGACTTGGGGGTCTCGGTTGATGAGTTCACGGACTGGGTTTTATGGATTGAGTGGACATTGGAGATTACATCTATAATTTGAGGTGGGAATTGAAATTATGCAGAGTTTTGAGGTGTGCGGATTTGATGCATTGGATCTTGTGTGGACCTAAATCTGATTTGGCCCTTTCTTCTATGTATTTATTGTTTGTTTGCAATCAACTGGGTCATTTATTATGATTCATCATGGATTTTATTGGGCTGACTATCATTTAATATTTTTTTGTGAACCTGACTTGTGACTATGTTTTATATAAGGAGTGTGTAGGTAGAATTTTAGGGGAGTATAGGTAAAGGGAGAGCGGGTTGACAATAGAAAGTATTAAGTGGGTGAGAAAGAAACTTTGTAAGATTTCTTGGTTGCTTGTGAGCACAAGTTTCGATCTATTTTCTTCCACTTAGTTGTAAGGTAGGTTGGTGAAGTGGGATCCTGCAAGATCTTGTTGAACTTTCTATTTTTTTTTTTTGTAACTGGGAAGGCCTTACATCCCAACATGTTGCATGTAATTGAGATTCAGAGATAATATAAGTTGATATAAGTTGTTATATCTATGTTTTGCTTTGTTTTTGTTGTTTTTCTTGTTGTTGGCTGCAATTTTGGATAGTCCTTTATTGGATCCTCTGAGCTTGACTTCGTCAAGTGGTATCAGAGATGGTTCGTTATCAAGGTGAGTTTGATCTGGTTGGTCCGAGTGAATGTGGTAGGTATCTGTTCCTAGACTTGTGAAATGTATCTCATTGGTCTGAGTGAATGTGGCAGGTATGTGTTCCTAGACTTGTGAAATGTATCTGGCTGTTTGTACGAGGTAGCAGGTTGCGATCTGACTTGCAGAAAGTTTGAAGGTTGTCACAAGGTGGTCGGTTGGTATTTTCTACAGAGGATTTGAAGATGCCTCTGAGAAGATTGGACCCTGTCAGAGGAGGTGGAATCAAAAGTGACAGAAAGGTTTAGATATGAGATAGCGGAAATGAAGAATGAGATGGTAGCTAAAATCAAGAGGGCTATTACTAGTTTATAGAGGAACCCTAGAACAGAGGGTGGCTATGAGGAAGCTGGAAAATATTTTAAAGTTGCTACCAAACGTGCTAGATATAGTAGAGATGAGAGAGCTGATCAATTGGAAAGATCTATGGCTCGGTTGAATACAAGTCATAGGATGGAAGTTTCTAATTTTTTAGGTACATTGAAACCTAAAGACCTGATTGATTTGATCGGTGAATTAGAAGACTTCTTTAAGCTAGAAGATATTGGAGATCCTCTTAGAGTGAGGTTAGCACAAACTAAGTTGAAAGGACATGTTTCCTTATGGTGGAAAGAGTTATAGAGAGATAGGGAGGAAGAAGGTGAGATAAAAATCACTAAGGGGAGATTAATGGTGAAAAGATTAAAGGCTAAGTTCATACCTACCGACTATGAGCTTGAGTTGTTTAGGAAGTTGTAGAATTTGAAGAAGAAAGATCTCAGTGTGAAATACTATAGCGAGGAGTTCTACAAGCTAAATATTAGATCTTGACATAGGGAGATTTCTAAGGAAAAGGTTGTCAGATATGTTAATGGTCTCAGATTCAATATCTAGGATGAGATTGGCATGTTGAATATTGGTTCAGTTGAGGATGCTTATCAATATGCACTAAATCTAGAAGATAAGTTGAAAAGCAGACATCAAGGTAACTTCTAAGGGAAATAGAAGCAATAACAGTCAGTAAAGGATAAACCAAGAGTTGAGGAGGAACCAAAACCTATTGAACTGGGGAGAAAGGCAGGTAGAGGTGTATTCATAGGTACCTTTTATAACTGTGGTGAAGAAGGAAACCGGTCATTTAAATGTCCCCATGCAGATAGGAAGGTCGGTAGTCACTGAAATACTATGGTGAATGAAGTTGCAGAGAATGAACCTAAAATGGAAGGTGTGAATCTTTTTCTTAGGAGAACATTTTTGCCCCCGAAACAAGTTGATTCTTGTTAGAGGAAGAACTTGTTCAGGACTGTCTATAAGTCTAAGGATAAATGTTGTAAGGCTATTTTTGATGGGGGAAGTACTCATAACTTGGTTTCTGAGGAGATGGTTTGGAAGCTTAGTTTAAGGAGGTTGAAACATCCTTGTCATTATAGGAAAAGTTGGTTACAAGAAGATCATGCAGTAGAGGTAAAGGAGCAATACATGGAAATTTTTCACATTGGTTCTTATAAGGATGAAGTATTATGTGACATTGTGGAGATGATTTCTTGTCATGTTTTACTTGGGAGACCTTGGCAGTATGATAGAGAGGTTATTCATGACTGTAAGAGGAACCTCTTTACTATCCTGAAAGATGGACAAAAGTTTACTTTGATTCCTTTGAAGTATGAAGACAATGGAAGGAGGAACTTGAGCATTGGTAGAAAATTTGAGATGACTATAGGGGTTGGTGCAGACATCAAGGTTCAAAGAGCTGAAGGCACTTCAGAGATTGCTAGTGGTAAGAGGAAGTAGAAGAAGAACCGAGGCATGGGTATATCGATTAAGGACTTGAAGGACATGTATATCAAGAGTCAGTTTAATCCCACAAGATGTTCATAGAGCTGATAGAACATATATTCCCACCTGGGATGTCTTATGCAGGAGCATCATAGGGAAGTTAGCAATCTTGTGTCAACCAAAATATGTTTAAGTTATGTTTGGTGCTTGGTAGGTGAGTTGGTAGAGCTTGGTGGATTATGGTTGTTCTCGGTTGTTTTGATGCTTGATTCTTGGTGGAAGGAGTGTTTTGCTTCACTGAACGGACTCGGTGTCTATTGGTAGCACTGATTCATCGAATGGGCTCGGTGGCTTTGTTTGAGCTTAGTACCGACTTGGGGGTCTCAGTTGATGAGTTCAATGACTGGATTTTATGGATTGGATGGACATTAGAGATTACATTGATGATTTGAGGGGGTAGTTGGGATCGTGCAAAGTTCTGAGGCATGTGGATTTGATGCATTGGATCTTGTGTGGACCTAAATCTGATTTGGTGCTTTCTTATATGTATTTATTATTTATTTGCAACTGACTAGGTCATTTGTTATGATTCATTGTGGATTGTATTGGGCTGACTATCATTTAATATTTGATTGTGAACCTGACTTGTGGCTATGTTGTATATAAGGAGTGTGTAGGTAGCATTTTAGGGGAGTAGATGTAGAGGGAGAGTAGGTTTATAACATACAGTAGTAAGTGGGTGAGAAACAAACTTGTAAGATTTCTTGGTAGCTTGCGAGCACAAGTTTAGATCTATTTTCTCTCACTTAGCTGTAAGATAGGCTGGTGAAGTGGGATCCTGCAAGATCTTGTTGAACTTTCTATTATTTTTTGTCATAACCGGGAAGGCCTTATAGCCCAGCATGTTGCATGTAATTGAGATTCAGAGATAATATAAGTTGATATAAGTTTGTATATCTGTGTTGTGTTTGGTTTCTTTTGTTGTTCTTGTTGTTGGCTGCAAGTTTGGATAGTCCTTTATTGGATCCTTTGAACTTGACTGCATCATCTTGTGTGGGTCCTGACCTCCATAAGGTATACCTAGAGGAATTTCAGTCTCAATCTTTGGTTCATCTCATCAACAAAGGGAATATCAATTTCATCCCTAAACCTGGGGATCTAGAGGACATATGTAACTAGTGACCCATAGCTTTACTCAATATCTCCTACAAGATCATTTTTGAATCCCTTTCACCTAAGATTCATCATTTATTTCCTCTTATTATTTTTCCTGAGAAAACTAGTTTTATCAAGTTGAGGTTTATCCTTGATAATATTATTGGTTTTTGGGATGCCATGGAATGGGTTCATCACTCTAAGAAGAATATATTTTTTATCAAAAATGATTTTTCCAAGGCCTGTGATCACATTGAGTGGCCTTTTATTCTTAAGATGTCCAAATCTCTTAGGTTTGGGTCTCGCTTCATTCAATTAGTTTAGATTTTTTGTGATGCCTAGGCTTGTATCACCATTAATGTTTGGAAATCCAATGCTTTTGGCTAGGATTCAAATCTATTTGTCAGGGTTTTCATTTGGCCCCTTCTCTTTATGTTCTTGTAGTTAAAGGCTTTGGCTATCTTCTAGCCTCTTCCATTTCAGTGGGTCATGTCAGGGGAATTTCCCTATCTGAGTCACCTTTTCAACTTATCAATGGTCATTTTGCTAACGAGTCTTTCATCACATTAGTTGAGCATGAAGATAATGTTTAGGTTGCTCTTCATTACCTTGACACTTTCTATCAAGCTTCTAGCTCGACAATTCAATGGCACAAAACCTAGTGTTACAAGCAATCTTTCCTTCCTACCCCACCTTGGAATCTCAAGTATGGTTGGAAGTGAATTCAACATGGAAAAAATTTTAGATTCTTGGGATTCCCCTTTTCTTTCCAGGGTTCTATTGTTGACCTTTGGAATATGGTGATGGCTCGGAAAGAGAAATAACTTTCTTACTCGATTACCAAACCACTTTCTTTGGATGGTAAATTTTATATCTATTTGAAAGTTTTCGATGTCACCCATGTGTACTATTATTTTTGTTGGGCTCTGTCAAAAGCCTCCTACATCAATCTTAAAAATCTTTTGTGTGACTTTTTATGGGCTACTAGAGATGGCCACCATGGATTTCATAGAGTCACCTAGGAATATTGTTTTCTCCCTAGTGATTCCAAAGACCTTGGCCTCTTATCCAACAAAAAACAAGGTATGGATTGTGTGTCAAATGGGTTATTCAGGCCATTTCAGGCAATGAAGCCTTGAAAATTCTTTAATAGAGTTGTATTTCTTTGGGGCTACCCAGCCCATAGACCATCATGGAAGGTTAATGACTTTAAAACCCTTCTTATAATGAAAGATTCAGTTTAGATCCAGGGCATTTTGTTTCTAAAAGTAGTTGGCATTCCTGGGAAGCTGTCAAACCTTGGTTGTGCTAGGATGGGCTTTGATTTTTTTATGGCCTTTCTTTTGACCTATCATAACATTTGGTGTCTTTGATTATCCAATCTCAGGGACTCCCTTTAGCCAAATTTTTTGGCCTCCATGCTTTGCATTTTCACAAATGCAACATTTGCACTCCACAAGATTTTTTTTCTCGTGCTACTATGAATCTTCGCACTTGGGAGGATATGTAGACCCAATTCCACCTTGTTGGAGTAAATTGTCTTTTTCTATTATACTCTTGACTTAAGTTTACTTAGGTGAACTTATTTAATAGGTTAGATGGATATAGTTGAGTCTAATTTCTATGAGATGTTTGTTTCCTATTTCAAATCTAACTCTTCTAGAGGATATTGTTGAGCTATATTATAACTCTACCTCTCTCCTTGCCTATATAAATAGGCTACCAAGCTTATATTTTTCATATTAGATATTGGAGATATAGATATTTCTCTTGATTCTATTATGTCTCTAAGCATTCACATCAAGTTTCTCTAGCATTTTTATTGTGTCCATTTTATTTCCAATTTGTGTTTTAACTCTTTCAATTAGATTTTGGTTTAAATCTATTTTCTCATATTTTAAGATGATATTAGACCATGTTTCGATGGATTAGATATTTGTAGTGATCTTGTATAATTCTATTGTTTTTTCTCGTGTTGTGTATGATCTGGATAAATGTAAGGTTTTATGAAGATTTGATAATATTCATCTTTGCATGTTTGTCTTTCTCTTGATCTAGGTGATTGCAGAAGTTTTGGGAATTTTAGAAGCATTTTTGTTGTTCTATTGTGTTTGGGAGGCTTAAAAATCCCCATTTACATATAATATTTTATCATATCTAACGCTAGATGTTTTGCATGTCATTTTTTCCTTATTAGACGCATTTTTTTACACTTGGGCCACACTTTATGCAAGTGATAAAGAAAAATGTTTTATAGGTTCTCTTTTTTTCATCAAAAAATTATCTAGGTATCAGTTAGTTTTCGCATGAACCTAATAAATCATGAGAAGATCAAATCTGAATGCTTCAACTTGACCCCTAACCATTGCAGTTTTCATTTTTGCACCTTATCATCAAATGACTTGTTCTCAGTCATACGAAGGTATTTTTTAGTGATTTTTTTATAAAATGGATAGGATTTCATGCTTTTCATAGTTGTGTAATATTTTTCTTCTCAAAAATTCTCATTTTCCATAAATTTAGTTGTTTCACAGGATCTAAAGGGAAGTCCTCATTTTTTGAACTTCAAACCACTATAACTTTCACATATGATCTTGGATTGAGGGCATTATTTTTTTGAAAGTGAATAGTTTTTTTTGGACAATATATTGGTGTTGGTTTGGTGTTCTTATTCTGAGATTTTATTTTTACATTCAGTATTTGGGTTTGTTTCTTAGGCATTGCAAAACTCTAGAAAATAACTCCAGCATTGTAAATGCATTAACTATAAAGTGTCAACTTTAATATATGGGGGGTGATTTCTAATCTAGTAAAAATAAGGAGTGGTCTCGTGTGCTCTATTTTATTTTATTTTTCTCTCTTTTCCACACAATGATCTTACTTTCTACATTAAAATGGATCAAACTGCAGTATCATTTCTCACACCCTATAACTAATATGAGTGAAAGTCAAAAATGATAATTTATCTTAAGAATTTGGGGTTGTTTAGAGTAACTATGGGTCTTGAAACTAAACCTCATGACATGTAACTGGTTGAATTTTTGAGGATGTTGAGTCGATGATCATGCAAGGCATTAAATCAGTTAATTTATTGTATTTTCATTGATGTCAACTTGATATAATCTGTATGGTCATGGAAATACTACCAAAGACTTCAAAGAACTGATGAATCAAAGGCTATGCTATTAGTAATGCATATAAGTCAAGTATTCACTAAGTGATTGTATACACTGATGGAGAGCACACTGGTGGTCAGAGTAGAAGAGAAAAGTCACAGTATTACCTGACAAGCAAATGCACAACATTACCGATGAGCAAAGTCACAGTGTTGCCCAACAAGCAAAAGATAGAGTAACCCAACGAACAAAATTACAGTGTTTCCCGATGGAAAAGACAAGGATGTAGATCCCAATGACAACTGTAGTCACATCGATAGAATAGTCAATTATCATCGATGACTAACTAAAGTGTTGACTGACAGAACAGAGAGTTTAGAAATGACAAAATGCTTAGTTGTCAAGAAGCTAAAGATAGACTTAACTAATACTTATCATTGTTTTAATCATCTAGCTAAAGCTGGAGATAAGTAATTGATTTAAAGTTGATTTGTCCAGTTGACAAGAATATCCCTTTGAGATAAAACTAGAGTTTTGCTTTAAATCTAATTGGCGAGAATTGTGGATCATGCCAAGAATCAAGAAAGCCAAGAAAAGGTCAAATCATGTCTATATAAAGACAAACCCAATTCATTATGAATTGTGTGGGGTGAAGAGAAAAGAGGGGAGATGCTAAAGAGATTCTGAAGGAGAAGAAAGTCTTCATTCAGAACTAATAAATCAAGCTGAGGAAAGAGCTAGATTCTGTAGATACCGACAAACAATGAGACAACATCATAGAGAATAATAGTGTGGAGCAAAGGTATAGAATTGATGATATTGATTAGAGAGGTAATTCACTTACAATAGATCTGAAAATCTACAATTAAGTTGTATGTGTGAACAGATCATTTAATATTTTAGTTTGACCATTGAAGCATCAAATCTCTTAACCGAGCAGGACTTAAAAGTCTTCTACAATTGAGATACATCCCAAGGAGTATCAAAAGTTTGATCATAGAGAGTAGCATTGGATATGCCCGATACCTATTGACAGGCCAAGTAAGTGTTTGATCAAGGATGGCAGCATTACATGCCAGATACTAGGTGACAAACCATCTTTTAAATCCTCTAACAAGGTCACACCTAACAGTGTGTCTGTAACCTTTAACAGGGTTATATCCTAACAGAGCTCACTTCAGAAGAGTGAAAATTTGGAGTACCGGTCCTAGTGGTTTTTCCCTTAATAAGATTTCCACGTTAAAAATCCATGTGTTATGTGTTAATGTTTCATTACTTTACTATTTTACATTTCACATATGCAATTCTGGATTTATTGGTATACTCTGCATATTTACTGTGTTTCGGTAAATAGTTGACTACTTATCGGTAAAAATATAGAAGAAGGTTTTACAAAGTAATCCGACAAGTAGTAAATTGATATAATTATTTCAAGGCATTCATCTTGTAGGACTAATTTTTGTGGTTATAATTTTTAAGGGTTGATTAAAGGATTAATTTTTGAGGCCACTGATTCAACCCCCCCCCCCCCTAGTTATTACAAACAATTAGTATCAGAGCTTGTGTGCTTAAGAAGAAAGGTTTCAAGACCTAAGCTAAATATCACAAGATGAATAGACGAGATGTACCCAAGGTGAACAAAGACAATTTTGGTTCATAGCAGAGAAGAATAAGACTCCACTTATTAGGTATTGGAAATGATGTTACTCAATACTTAGATATTGAATATGTGTTTCCCACAGGAGCACCAATAGTTGAACAAATGAGAGAGAAACATGAACACAACTGCATGATGATAGAGCTTGCTTTCTCACTCTCTGATGTTGAATTTGAAGATGTCAAAACCTACAAAAATACAAAGCAGATGTGGGACAAATTAATGCTTGTACATGGTGGTGACAAAAATGTTTTGAGAGCCAAAGCAGAAAGCCTTAGATGAAAGTTTGATGATCTCAAAATGAAAGAAAGTGAAAACATGACAAAGTACAACACAAGAATCAAAGAGGTAGTCAATGCTATCTGAGGAGTTGGAGGTGTACTAGAACAAGATACAGTGGTGAGTAAAATTCTAAGAACCTTACTGCCTACTTATTCTATTAGATTATCTGTCATTCAAGAAATGAGAGTAGTAGCAAATAGAAATGTTACTCTAGACAATTTGATTGGAAGACTAATTTTATTTGAGATGAATAACTTTGATAATAGTGTCTTACCAAACATAGAGTCTTCATTCAAAACTTCTATGAGAATAAGTAAATTAAGTCATAAACACACTATGAGAAAAGATAGTGATAGTGAAAGTGAAGAAGAATATCTTGATGAAATTGAAGCACTTATGGCAAGAAGAATGCAGAGAGGCAAAGGTAAATACAAAGGTAAATTACCA